>PVJC01032857.1:0-19694 GCA_004026665.1 Murina feae
AGAAAGGATATGTGCATCCCTATGTTCATAGGAACACAATTTACCATAGCTAAGATTTGGAAACAGCCTAAGTGCCCATCAGCAGATGAGTGGATTAAAAACCTGTGGTACATCTACACAATGGAATACCATGCTGCTGTGAAAAAGAAGGAATTCTTACTATTTGCAACAGCATGGATGAAACCAGGGAGCATTGTGCTAAGCAAAATAAGCCAGTCAGAGAAAGATAAATATCACATGATCTTACTCTTTTGTGGAATATAAAGAACATCATAAACTGTGAACAAAAATAGATACAGAGACAAAGAAGCATCCACAGACTGTCAAACTTCAGCAGGGTTAGCGGTCAGGGTAAGAGATCAACCAAAGGTCTTGTATACACACATATATGATAACCAATGGACACAGACCCTAGGGGGGTGAGGGCATGTGCTGGGGGGGAGGGTGTGAGGGGTCTGGGGGGAAGTCAATGGGGAAAAAGGAGACATATGTACTACTATTTATAATACTTTAAACAATAAAAAAACCTATCTAATAAAAGAGTAATATGCAAATTAACCATCAATCCAGGTCAAAATGGCAGTGCCCATAGCCACAAGACGGCGACATCTAGTCCCTCTCAACTCCGCTGGAATCCCCCAGTCCAGGGGAGAGGGCAATGCTGTGAGTTGGCAGTGTGAGTGGCCTGACGCAATGTGGCCCAGAGGCCCTCCTGACCCTTTATTAAAACACAAAAACAAATTTATTTGCCACAGAGTGATCCACACACACACACCTACAGCCTCAGGGTTTCAGCTTCAGAAGCTCCCACACCCCCATGGAGAGATCCCCTCCCAGAAGCAGCCTCCAGGAACCTTGAACATTCCCAGGAGTGATCCCCCTGACACACACCTGCAACCTCAGGGTCTCAGTCTAGGAAGTGTCTGCACCTGTCTTGGGCGAGTGATTCTGCCCCAATGGCAGCCTCATGGAGTCAGCCTCAGAACTTTCCTTGCCCACAGCCCAGTGATTGGAGTGGGGAGAGGGGTGTCTGGGCAAAGCTGCCCAGCAAACTTCTCCCATTGGGCAGAAAATTGTGACAGGGTTAGGGAGGTAAATGGGTTTTGTTTAAAATCTTTACTAACCGCAAAGGAAATGCCTGAGGTAGGTTTCACATCAGAAGTAACTTACAACTAATTTCTGAAGGCAAACTGCTACATTGCAGTGACATTACTAGAGAGCACCCTGTGGTCTGGAGGGCTCCACAGAAGCAGTGTGGGTGCTCCCCACCCTGGTTCCTCAGCACCTTGGGCTGGGCTTGAGCCCACCCAGGAAGGCTTTTTCCCCTACAGTTTTCACCAAGGCAGGCAGGTTTTGTAGACATAAATAAGAAGTGCCCACACCCAAGTCCTGAAGATGCCGGGCCGGGAGAAATAACAAACTGGGAAAAGAGCAAAACCAGAAACACCATTGATCTCAACATAGATCATCTTTTTCTTCAGATGATGGTGTGTTTCTTCTCCATCTTTTGGAAGTGAGACAGATTCAAGTACTGATGATTCTACCAACAGAAAAGTGTAGAGAAAGAGAGGACAGAAAAGGAATAAAAGAAGAAAAGAAAAAAAGGACAAAAGATGAAACATCAAGAAAAAGAAAGAGTAGGAAAAAAGGAAGAAACAACCACATGATACCACCTTTCCAAGATCTCATGACATTCCTATTTAAGGAGTTTATTTTATGACACTTTTACTTTGCATTTATATTTTTACTGGTTTGTCAAGACCATGGCAGGTACAGTGTCAAATATGTTAAAGAAAAAATCCTATCTAATAAAGGGAATATGCAGGAGAGGGCAGTTAGGGGTGATCAGGCTGGCAGGGAATAGTTAGGCATCGGTCAGGCTGGCAGGATAATGATTAGGGGGTGATCTGGCTGGCAGGCAGAAGGGGTTAGGGGCAATCAGATAGGCAGTCAGGTGAGTGGTTGGGAGCCAGCAGTCCCGAATTGTGAGAGATGTCCGACAGGGATTGGGCCTAAACTGGCAGTCAGACATCCCCCAAGGGATCTCAGGTTGGAAAGGGTGCAGGTTGGGCTGAGGAAAGCTTGCCCAGGGCACAAATTTCGTGCCCTGGGCCTCTAGTAATAAATAAAATATAAAAGAGTAGCCAGATAAAATATTATTTTGTAGAGAGGAGTACACAAAGTAAGTAAGACATTCATGAAATGTCTGTGTTTAAGAATGTCTGTGGGTGCCTGGTATTAAGCTTTTGATTGCTGATGCATCCATTTCAAAGACACCCATCTCAAATAAACATATTGCTTCTGCATGAATCACTTACTAGTTAAATTCACCAACAAATAGTGAACACTGGAAGCCCTAGATCCTCATCCTTGACCCAAATAAAGGGGGAGCTCCAGGTCCATACTCTCTCCCCAACTCTCTCTACCTGTGACCTTACTGTATGGCTTCTCACTGCTATGTACCCTTCAGGACCTGTGAGTAATAAGTGAGTAATAAACACTGCATTTTCAAAGTTCAAAAAATAAAGGCCTTAGTCTTTGCCTTTTTAAATTTACAGTCAATGTGATTTCTTTTATTCCTTCATGCCATAGTTCTGTAGATCTATTTTTTTCTCTCTCAATGACTCTGGATGTTTCCTATATATTTATTTCATTAGCGTATTTTACTGAATTGCTTTCCTCAACTGTGCAGTAATACCTTTCATCCAATTGTTTGTGGTTTGTTTTATCTGAATTTTTAGTTCTAGTTTATTGTCTCTACATTTTTATTAAGTTTGTGCAAATTGTTATCAATTACACAATGACATGTACTTATTACATGGGATTATGCTTTCTTACACACTGAGTTGTTCATTTTCATGCTGCATTCCTTCCCCCCATTTTTTTTTACAGGAGGATATTCATACTTACTAGTAATGTCTAGTATTTTCTTTATGCACAAGTTTTGTTAACAGCTCTGTGCAGAAATGATCCTTTACTTTGATTTAGTGTGGTTGAATTCTTGACACTATTGCCACTTGATTAAGATCAGTTTATTTCCCAATGTGAAGCTAGAGTTTAAAAGCTACATCTTGTTTTCTATCCATTGTTATGAAACATAAATGTCTGAGGGGCTGATAAGAAATGGAGCTGAGTGCCACTCTGGGTATGTGTTCCTGGGCTGCATCATCCTGGGTCCTAAGAAATATCCTCTGGAATCTATTCCATAAAGCCAAAGTCTTATTTGATTTTGGAGGCTTTTAATTGTTCCCCAACAACATATACTTATCTCATCGGCTTTTATTCTCTTCAATTTGACATCTATAGTTACAGATACTCAATATTCTGCCAACTGAACCTCTCAGGATCCAAAAACTGGGGTATTATAATGAATATCACCCAACTCATGCTGATCCATACAGTTAGCTTTTCAAAGTGCATAATTGCGATCTTATTTTATTTATTCATATTTCTTTATTGATTTCAGAGAGGAAGAGAGAGGGAGAGAGACCTAGAAACATCTAATCTAATAAAAGAGCAATATGCAAATTAACCATCACTCTGAGACATCCAAGCCACACCCACCAGCCAAGCCACACCCACCCGCCAATCGGAGCAACTGTATGCAACTTAACCCAGCCAAGATGGAGGCCAGCAGCCACTGAGCTGGAACAAGCAGGAGGCTTGCTCTGGTGACACAAGAAGCTAAGGTTCCTGTCTATCTAGGCCGGCTGTGCAACAAAGTTTCCACAACAAGTTTCAATTATAGAAGATAAATAAACCCCAGAGACCTGCTTCCAGCTTTGGGCTCAAGAAAGCACTGGGAGCTTGGGTTGTCAGGGACAACCTGACCAGGACTCTGGTTAAAGCAACAAAGTTTCAACTTTAGAAGTTAAATAAATTTCAGATACCAGTTTCCAGCCAGCCTCCCTGCAAACAGCCATCAGTCCCTCACCCAGGCTGGCCAGGAACCACAGTAGAGACCCAAACCCTGAAGGGTAGTGGCCAGCCTGAAAGCAGCCTTCAGCCCCTCACCCAGGCTGGCCACACCCCCATGGGGTGTGGGTTCCCCCTGGGGGGCTTGGCCAACCTGCAAACAACCATCAGCCCCTCACCCAGGCTGGCCAGGGACTCCAGCAGGTGGACATCCCCAGAGGGGTCCCAAACTGCAAGAGGGCACAGGTTGGGCTGAGGAACCTCCCCGCCCCCAAGTGCACAAATTTTTGTGCACCGGGCCCCTAGTCAATGATAAAAGAGAATCACTGATCAACTGCTTCCTGCACGCCCTCCACTGGGGATCAAGCCTGCAACCTGGGCATGTGCCCTTAGCCAGAATCGAACCAAGGACCCTTCAGTCAGCAGGCTACCATTCTATCCACTGAGCCAAACCAGCCAGGGTAATAATGCATGATTTTATCCATTTTATTTTTCATGGTTACTAGTGAACTTTAGATCTTTTTCCCCCCTCCATTTTGGAAGGTTTCTTTGCATTAGGAAGGCATTTTCTCTGATTTTTAAATGTTATTTATCCTTCATTTCCTAATCTATAAAATCAGCGTATTAACAATCTTACATCATAGCTCTGTTTTGGGTGTTATCTAAGTAATAGAAAGTGTAATGCTTGCTATAGAACCATGCATAAAGTTAGTGACTCAAATTAAGTTCAGCTATTGGTATTATTGGTTTCTAAATAAGGTAGTGAAATTTGACACAAACAAATATGATTAGATTAGCAAAAGAGATGCCATTTTTATATGTGTTTATCTTAAAAACTCCCTTTGTGTATTTTCTTGAAAGAAGGAGTTAAGGATATTATTAGGTTACATTAAAACCTACACATATTTACAATGGATGTGAAGAAAATTTTGGCTCCTAAACTAAAAGTACCCTTTGTAAATTTTTAAAATTGTATTCTAGTGAAGCAGATGGAAAAGCTGTAGGTAAACTTCAACTGCCATTAATTATGTATATCTGTTGGGTTTCAGCAGCTGGTATCATTATAAACGTTATTAGCCTTATTAGGCATGTATGTAGCATTTTATTTGCAAGATGCTTTACAGTCTTTAATTAGTGCATAACAATCTTAAGAAAAGAAAGAGAATGGTTATATTAAATTTCAAGTAACAAAAAACAAACTTTCAATGGTTACCTCAGCTAATTCTGTTGGTATTATATGTATAGAATGAATTAAAATTTGTAAGTAAGTGCATATAATCATACTCTGTGTTCTCCATGAAATTCGGTTTTATCCAATACTAGTGGCCCAGATCATGAAATTCATGCACATTAAAAGGAGATTAAAGGAAATATTTTAATATTGCTGTTTGCTTTTTCTCTATAACAGAAATGTCAGAGATGAAAGAAAACTACTAAAATGCATATGAAAAATCTTCCCCCTATCAGATTCTGGGGCGCACCACAAGATCCAGAGTCAAGTCCCCAGCCACCCATGTGCACTTCAAAATTGCGCAAGACCAAGACCAGGCCGCCTCCACATCCATTGGGCTAGATCTAGACACAGCTGGTCTCACCCTTGTCAAGTCCTGCCAGGTAAGGGGGGGGGCACAGCCTCAGGTCCCCTGGCCTGGCACTGGGGTGGGGGACACAGCCTGAGATACCCTGTCAAGCCTCTACAGGGAGGGGTGCAGCCTCAAGTCCCCCAGCTCTGTGTGGCCTCAAGTTCCATGGCCTGGCACCTGGATGGAAGTGTGACCTGAGGTCCCCCATCAAACCCTGCCAGGTAGAGGGCATAGCCCGAGGTCCCCTGACCTGGCGCCAGGGTGAGGGGAACAGCCTGAGGTCCCCTGCCCAGCACCAGAGTGAGGGGTGTACCTTGAGGTCCCCTGTCAAGCCCCGCTGGGTAAGGGCGCAGCCTCAGGTCCCCTGGCCTGGTTCCAAGGCAGGGGGCACAGCCTGAGGTCCCCCATCAAGCTCTGCCAGGGTGGGGGGAAAGGCCTGAGGTTCCCAGTCAAGACCCACTGGGGGGACCTCAGGTCCCTGCTGATTGCTTGTTAAGGCTCCTCATGGGAACTCGGCCTGCCCTGTGGGTGCAGCCATCCCATATTACAGAAACCTTACCTCTGCTTTGGGCGCTGTCATCTTTGTGGCAGAGTGACGGTCAATTTTCATGTTCCCTCTTTATTATATAGGATTAGAATGCTATTTTATTACCATGTCTTTTCATGGTTCTGAGATGGGAACATGCTTCTCCATTGAGTGCTTTTTGAATAAAGTCTTTCTTGAGGAATATGCTTCTTTTATTTATTTATTTTTTTCTCTTATGAAAAAAGTTTATGTGGGGATAAACAGAAATATAGTTGACATGATTTATTTTATTAATATTAATAAAAATGAGATGAAGGCCAAACTTTATATATTATAAAATATTAAGGTATAACTTTAAAAAAATATCTTTTTGTATTGAAAACATCAAAATTCCATTCACAACTTTTCATCACAATTAATCAGAAACTAAACTCAGGATTTTCAAATGTGTTTATCATATAAGTGCATAACTCCTGATCCCAAGATTAATGTTCAGTTAATTTTGGCCAATTGATCAGTGCTCAGTCAAAATTAACTGTACATTAATCTAAAAATAAAAAATTCTGGTGTCAAAAATCAATAGCTTATAGCATGGATTGTCGAGATAATGACTTTTGTTTAAAACTGTGGAGACTCAAGCATTTAATTAATGAATATGTAAAGAGTTTAATGTATATGTAAACATTGTAAAATATCTTAAAACTATATTGAAAATTATATAGCAATTTGAATGTGTATTGATAATAGAATAAATGACTTTTATAAGATTAAGGGTGATAAAATAATTTATATCAACTTAAAACTGTAATGTGATGCACTGTATTAACTGGTTAGAATTAATATATTTATACTTTTTAATTAAAATGTTAATTAGCTAGTTTTAGATAATTAAATATATTCTCTACTTTTCTCTATTTAATATTTCATCCCCATTATTTACCTTCTAATGAACAAAATCTCTAGCAAATTCATATTTTACACAAGGACAAATGTAAGTTAAAAGGTATAGTGAAGGGAAATTATAAAAAGTTATTAATACATGGCTCTTATTAAAAAAACAACAGAGACATTTCACTTACATATTTAAGGGAAGGGTCATTGGGGTGAGTTGTAAATTATCATATTGTTAACTTCAGATAGTTCAACTAAAATTAAAACTACATTATTGCACATAATGCATACTTATATTTCCCCAGGTAAAGAACTGTACAATAATCACCAATACTGGTACTCATTAAATAGCCATTTATAAATAGATGCCACTCCAAATTACATAAAAAAGGTTTTAGGAGTAATATGTGAGCCATAAAGGCAGAATACAATATTATTAAAATGCCTCATATTGATTAACATATTCACTTTTTATTGGGACAAAAGCTTAAGTGTATTGTATAGAGAAATAAAGAACAAGATGTGACTTTCCCAGGAATTTGCTATTTCAATTTAAAAAATAACCATTAATCCCAGCATAAACAAATTATCCTATATAATAAAACCCTAATATGCAAATTGACTGAACAGCAGAATGACTGGTTGCTATGACATGCACTGACCACCAGGGGACAGATGCTTAATGCAGGAGCTGGGAGCACCACTCAGCCAGAAGCTAGGCTCACAGCTGGAGAGTGCAGTGGTGGTGTCAGGAGCCTCTCCTGCCTCTGAGGCAGCACCAAGGACCCCTTGGTGGATGTCTGACTGCCAATTTAGTCCCATAGACATCCCCGGAGGGGTTCCTGACTGCAAGAGGGCTCCTCACTCCCCCAGTGCATGAATGTCATGTCATGCACCAGGCCTCTAGTGTGTGTGTGTGTGTGTGTGTGTGTGTGTGTGTATATATATATATATATATATATATATATATATATATATATATTATGCAAAGTGTCCCCGTAGGAGTTCAACCAAGACACTGGGAGTTCTATCGTTCAATATGATGTGCACTGACCATCAGGGGGTGGCACAGAATGAAAGAAGGCATCAGATGGCAGCTGGCAGCAGGGAAAGGGAGGCCCCAGCTGACAGTCAGAAGGCCCTAATTGGCCCTGATCACCAGCCAGCCCTAGGGATCCTAACCATGCACGAATTTTGTGTACCAGCCTCTAGTATTTAAATAATACAATAATATATGAGCTGTGCTCTCAATTTCAAAAAACGGAATTATATTTGGAAATTGGATTAAAGATAAAAATGTTTGAAACATTATTAATTTAAGAAAACTGAAAAACTATAGACACAAATAATAAAATTAATGTAATTAAAAAGAAAATTTCAATTACAAATCTATACTAATAAAAGCCTATGTGGTACTCATGTCCTCATGCATGATGTAGTCACAAGATAGCCATCACAAAATGGCCACCAGAAGATGACCACCACAAGATGACCACATGCACAGTGGAGGTGGGGCTCGGCAGCTGCTCCAAGTGGTGAGGCCTGGGGGTCCCTCAGCTCTGTGTGGTGAAGAGGAGGCCAGTCTCAGCATCTCCACTGCCTCGCACAGAGGAGGTGGGTCATGGCAGAGGAGGAGGTTGTGGCAGGGGAGCGCAGTTATGGGCGATTAGGCTGGCAGGGGAAGGCAGTTGGGGTGATTGGGCCAGCAGGGGAAGGCAGTTGGGAACCATAAGGCTGACAGGGGAGCAGTTAGGCATCAATCAGGCCAGCAGGGGAGCAGTTAGGGGGGCATCAAGCTAGCAGGGAGAAATGGTTAGGGGCAATCAGACAGGCTGGCATGAGAGTGGTTAGGACCCAGCGGTCCCAGATTGTGAGAGGAATATCCAACTGCTGGTTTAGACCTGATCCTTCAAATGGCAGTTGGATATCTGCTGAGAGGATCTAGATTGGAGAAGATGCAGGCCTGGATAAGGGATAGCCACCTCACCCATGCATAAATTTTATGCACTGGGCCACTAGGGCATCTAATACAATAAAAGAGTAATATGCAAATTGACCATTACCCGAGACACCTAAGCCATGCCCACCAGCCAATCAGAGCGGTGGATGCAAATTAACCCAGCCAAGATGGAGGCCGGCAGCCATGGAGCTAGAGCAAACCAGAGGCTTCTGTTGCAACTGCCTGCCTAGACTGGCTGAGCTTCTGCTCACGGCCACGCCCACCAGCCAATCAGAGCAGCTGTATGCAAATTAACCCAGCCAAGACGGAGGCTGGCAGGGCAGCTCTGCACTGAGAGCCTCCGCGGCCAACATAGCTGTGCCAGGTGTGTCAGCTCAGTGTGTGTGGGGGGGTCTGGCCTTGGGCCTCCTTGGGGCATCCAGGAGTGCCCGTCTGGGGTCCGCTGCCTGGTTCCACCCCCTGGGGGGCCTCTTCAGGGCATGTGGGAGCATGGGGGCCTCTGTGGGGCCTGCAGGAGCACCTGCGGGATCCGCTACCTTTATCCGCCCCCCTAGGGGCCTCCACAGGGCGTGCGGGAGTATCTGCTGCACAGTGCGGAGAATCCGAAGCCAGTTCACAGTGCAGCTCCACCCCTGGTGTGTTTGTTCAGCAGCAGGGCCCCACGGAGGGATCCTGCACCAGCATCTGCCCCTGGCTCGCCACCCAGCTCTGCGCCAGGTGTGTCCCCTCAGCAGTGTGGGCCCACCAGGCGTGTGCAATCGTGGGCCCTCCAGTGGGAAATGTTCAGGCCTGCACTCACCAGCCCTCCTACCTCCCAGTGCACGAACCCTGAAGGGTCTGTGGGCAGCCTGAAAATGGCCCTCAGCCCCTCACCCAGGCTGGCCAGGCATGCAAGCAGGTGGACATCCCCCCCCCCCAGGGTGTCCCAGACTGCAAGAGGGCACAAGCCGGGCTGAGAGACCCCTCCTCCCCCTCGAGTGCACAAATTTTTGTGCACCAGGCCCCTAGTCCTATCTAATAAAAGAGTAATATGCAAATTAGGCATTACTCCATCACAAAGATGGCTGTCCCATAGCCACAAGATGGCCACCCCCATAGTCACAAGATGACAGTGCCCATAGCCACATCCTATCTAATAAAAGAGTAATTTGCAAATTAGGCATCACTCCATCACAAAGATGGCTGCCACCATAGCCACAAGAGGCTGCCACCATGACCACAAGATTGTGGCGTCCAGTCCTGCTCAGTCCCTCCACTGAAATGGTCAGGCCTGTTATACAGGCAGGTGGTGGGGGAGATAGGGGGCCTAAGGGGTGGAACCGACGATCAGAAGGTGCTGGGGATCCCCTGCCCAGGCCAGAAACCTTCAACAGAGGCCTCAGGCATGGGCAAGGGTGCAGCTGGTGATCGGAGGGGTCAGGGGTAGAGGCGATGACCGGAGGGGTGTGAGGGTGCCCTACCCAGGCATAAGGCCTGGGCCAGTGGCCTCAGGCCTGGGCAGGGGCAAGGCCGGAGATCACAGGGGCCTGGGCACCAGAGGAGCCAGCAAAGCAGGGATCTGGGGGTCCCCTGTCCAGGCCAGTAGCCTTGGCCAGAGGCTGTAGTGGGACAGGGATGAAGCCGGCGATCTCAGGGTCTGGGCATGGGCAGAGCCAGTGATCGGACGGGCAGGGGCAGAGCCTGTGATAGGGGTCTGGGCACGGTGGAGCTGGCAATACAGGGATCTGGGGGTCCCCTGCCCACGCCTGTAGCCTTGGCCAGAGGCTGCCAGTGGAGCAAGGGCAGAGCCATCTATTGCAAGGGGAAGGATTAGAGCCAGTGATCACGGAGGCCTGGGCTCTGTGAAGCTGATGATTGGAGGGGCTTGGGGGTCCCCTGCCCAGGCCTGCATCCTTAGTCAGAGGTTACAGGCCTGGGCAGGGGTGGAGCTGGGATTGGAGGGGCAGAGGTGGAGCTGGTAATTGAAGTGAACTACAGAGGAAACACCTTTTCTTACCACTCATTGGCTAAGCTCCCTATATGCCACTGGTAATATTCTTAGTAACTTGGGTACCAAGGGAAGCAGGGACGGGTCTAAGCCATCAGAAAGACACCACCTGAGGGCTCCCAATATTTGAGAGGGGGCAGGCTGGGCTAAGGAACCACCCCCGCTCAGTGTATGAATTTTATATACTGGACCCCTAATTTATAATAATCACTTTATAGGAAAAACTTCATGAAGTAATATTATTATGTATAAACTAGAGGCCTGGTGCACAAAATTCATGAATGTAGGGGGTTCTTCAGCTCAGCATGAACCCTCCTGCAATCCAGCATCTCTTAGGGGATGTCTGACTGTTGGTTTAGGCTCAATCCTGCAGGGATCTCTGTGGGATGGGGCCAGAACTGGCAGTCAGATATCCCTCTCACAATCTGGGACCTCTGGCTCCTAATTTCTCACCTTCCTGCCTTTCTGATTGCCCCTAACCATTCTGCCTGCCTTCCTCATTGCCCTTAACCACTCACCTGCCTGTCTGATGACCCCTAACTACTCGCCTGACTGCTTGATAACCCCCAACCCCTCTGCCTGCCTGTCTGTTTTCTCCTAACCACTTGCCTGTCTGCCTGAGTGCCCCTAACTGCTTGCCTGCCTGCCTGATTGCACCTAATCACCTCTGCCTTAGCCCCTGCCACCGTGGCTTTGTTCAGAATGATGTCCAGAAGTTCATTTGGCTGTTAGGTCTAATTAGCATATTATACTTTTATTATTATAGATAATTCTTTCAGTTATATATAACTTTACAAGGACATATTTTTTAAAGAAAAATCGGAAATAAGTTAATTTCTCTTTAACATGTTAAGTGCTCAGTTACTGGTGACTGACACTATAGTTTCCATCTGGAAGACAAAAGAAGCTGGGCACTTAATGTGTTAACAAAAATAAAAATAACTATCACTATAATTGACTTTGATTAGATGGGTCACAGTTGTTAACATGTTACCTATTGGTGATTGATTATGTATCTCAAAATGGTTCTCAAACTTCGCTGCATGTTAGAATCATCTGGAAGCTTAAAATACCCATGTCTAAATTATGCCACACATGTAATAATTCAGAATTTCTGACGCTGGAAAAGCATCAGTACTTTATTTTTAAAGTTTCAGTATTTCTAATGCATAATCAAATTGGAAAATTAATTTCTTAGAATAGTACTTGTCAATCTATTGTACAAAACATTTGAAGTGGAGCGAAAGCGTCTTCATCTCCTACAAGCTCCCACGTGATGTGGTTGCTACAGGCCCTTGAACTTCACCTTGAAAACCAAGGTCTGTGAGCACTTTTATCAATATAACATCACTCAAATACCATATGGAAGTACAAACACAGTGTGTTTTCTAATATGAAAAAAGAGCAGTATGAGGAATTCGTGATTTCTTACTTCTAAAACTGGTAATTTACTATCATGCTATTAATGATAACTTTATTAAAATTTAAAAATTTTGATCATACACTTAAATTATTTATTATTATTTTAAATATATTTTATTGATATATTTTACAGAGAGGAAGGGACAGGGATAGAGAGTTAGAAACATCGATGAAAGAGAAACATTGATCAACTGCCTCCTGCACACTCCCTAAAGGGGATGTGCCCTCAACCAAAGTACATGCCCTTGACCAGAATCAAACCTGGGACCCTTGAGTCTGTAGGCTGACACTATCCACTAAGCCAAACTGGTCAGGGCAACTTAAATTATTTTTAATATAAGTTTTTAGAAATACTTTCTGATGTAGGAAAGCATTGTCATTTTGGATGAAGGCTTTGTATATGAACCTTTTTCTAATTACCCAAAAGATGTAATTTTTCTACAGCATTTTCAAAGATTTAGGTCTTTGAAAGGATTAGGATTTATTTTAGTACAAAGAAGTTTAAAACGATTTTATTAACATTTTAAGAAATTTGTCCATATGAATCTAATTTTTCAAAATATTATCATTTTATTTGAGTCAAAGAAATAGTTTCTAGATTATCTGTTTTCATAAGTATAATAAATATATAAACACCACTCATCTGAAAATCTTAAAAGCCAGATCTTGTAATCTGTTAGAAATCTAAATGTGACTTAATTAAGTCTATTATATTTTGATTTGAATATTGAAGAAAAAATTAAAAAAGGAATGCAACCAATATATATAATGTGCCTATAGTTTTGCAAATTGTATTCATTTAACTGTATGCTGAAAATATATTAATACATTAATTTGGTTCTTTAAATTTGCTTTGCTCCTGTTACTAATATTCAGAAGAAAAATCTCATTTACCTTCACATAATTACATTTTATTAATCAAAGCAATACATCTATGCAGTCATGTATTTCCTAGTTATCTTCATATCTGATTAATATGTGACTTTCTAAAGTGATCCTTTAAGTGTATTAAATGTTGGGTGAAACGGTATTTGAACTTATTTTGAATATTGACATCCTGGGTTAGAAGACTAATCCATTATAATTTCCCAAAAGTGTTTTTAATCCTGTGATTTTGTAAAGTTGACTAGAATGTGTTATCTCTATTTTTAAGTACTCTATATTTTTGAACTATTATAATTACAACAATAAGAAAAGTCTAAGTCATCGTAAGTCATCTAAGGAAGAGAGTGTTTGAGAAAGAACATGTTTTGTTGAATTTTTAATTAGAATGAGACAGCCATAGAATTTTAAAAAAATGTATGAGCCAGGAAAAGTGGAAAATATCTCAAATTAATGTGTATTAAAATCACCTGTCAAAATCATACCTCAGGTAACATTCCCTGGAGTTGTAAAACTTAGGTGTTCATCAATACATTAAACTAACTCGCATTTTCATGCATTGGTCAAGGTGATTGAATTATTGTCAGATTGAAATGGCACATACTATGCTGGATGCATAATGACTTCTTGGGAAACAATGCCAATTAGACAGCTACTCCTAATACTAGTCCTGCAGCATGCGTGGCCGACAAGGTCCCCAAGCCATGCCACCAACCTCAAAGCTTAGGCTTCCTTTACTTTTCATTATTTTAAAAAAAGTGGAAAAACTTACTAACAGAATACTTCAGTCTCCCCTATTCTACAGTGCTGCATCTTCTCATATGTTAATTTTTTTCTGAAAATATAGTCTTACACTACATTATAGTTTTAAATACAATTTATCATAGAACTTAAAGAATTTTAGAAGGAAGTCAAAGTCTATATCTAATAATATAATAAATGCAACTGAAAATTACACACGAACAATTTTAGTTATTATATATGTAGATACAAATTATGAGACTCTAAGACCAAGAAAACATCACATTGTAATTAATGTTGAAATTATAAGTAAAATCCAGAGAAGAAAATTAAATTAATGATTTATATGTCCTTTGTTTTTAAAATAAATTTGTATGTACAGAAAAGCTTCAAAATAGTACAGACGTTTCCTACACACCTTTCACCCAGCTTCCCCTAAAGTTAACACCACAAATAATTGTAGTATCATTATTGAAACTAATAAATTAATATTAGAAAAGTGCTAATAACTAAACTACAAATTTTATTTAGACTTTAAAATTTTTCCACTAATAATTTTTTTCTGCTACAGAGTCCAACCCAGGATCCAAAATTGCACTGTTATGTCTTCTTGGTCTTTTTCAATCTGTAACAGCCTTTCAATCTTTCCTTGACCTTCATGAAGTTAACACTTTTGAAGAATACTAGTCTGATATTATCTAGAGTACTCTTCAAGTTTGATTGAAGTTATCTCATAATTAGATTGAGGATGTTTTTTTTTTTTTTCAAGAATAACATATCATTTGCCCTTCTCAGTGAAATAAAGGTGGGTTAGGTAATGATATGCTGATTTCCATAGACACTAATTATGATCAGTTTATTAAAAATTTCCACATCTATGTCCAGCTCTATATCTATATCAATATCTACATATATACACTTCCTTACTTTATAAACTATGTTTTCTTAGCTCAACTTGATGCATCCTTCCCCAAGCCAAGAATTAATCATTCTCCAGGTACTCATGTTTCTTTACTGAGAGATGACATTTAGGAACCAAAATCAGAGCAAATAAATGTGCTCATTGCTATATGAGTATCATTATTTCTAGGATCTCTGAATAGGCAGAGCTAGGAAACATAATAATGTATACTACCTGATGCATATTCATAGATTTATATTTATATATCTACCTATTTATCTGAAGATATATACCTATATATCTGTACAGTGAAGCCACAAAGATATTGTAGATTCACTTTCAGACCACCACAATAAATAGAATATTTTAATAAAGTGAGTCATAAAAAGTGAGTCACACTTTGGTTTCCTAGTGTATATAAAGTTATGTTTATATTACTGTACTATAGTACAAAGTAATTTGTTAAAGTGAAACAATGTACATGCCTTAATTTAAAAATGCTTTATTGCTAAAAAAAAAGTGATGACCATCATCTGGAACTTCAGTGAGTCATTACCTTTTTATTGGTAGAGGATCTAGTCTCAGTGGTGATGGCTGCTGACGAATCAAGGTGGTGATTGCCAATGGCTGGAATGTCTATGGGAGTTTCTTAAACTAAGACAAAGTTACCCACAGAGTACTTCAGTCTCCCCTGTTCTACAGTGCTGCATCTCCTCATATGTTATTTTTTTTCTGAAAATATAGTCTTACACTACATAATAGTTTTAAATAAAATTTATCATAGAACTTAACGAACTTTAGAAGGAAGTCAAAGTCTATATATAAAAATATAATAAATGCAACTGAAAATTATACATGAATAATTTTAGTTATTATATATGTAGATATAAATCATGAGACTCTAAGACCAAGAAAACATCCCATTGTAATTAATGTTCACAATGAAATTTGCCACATCATTTAATTCTTCTTTTATGAACATACTAGGGGCCCGGTGCACAAATCAATTTGTGCACTCAGTGGGGGGGGGGGGGTGTTCCTCAGCCCGGCCTGTGCCCTCTCATGGTCTGGGACCCCTCGGGGGATGTCCACCTGCTGGCATGCCTGGGTGAGGGGCTGATGGCAGTTTGCTTATAAATCATTGCACCTTTCTAAAAGAGAGAAGGTCCCACGTGTCTATTTCACTCATTTAGTCTTCTTCTCTCATGCAGATCCTGATTTCACAATTCCTCATTACCTTGTTTCCTCTAATGCAATTTTACTTGGTTCAGTAAGTAGTTGAACAATTATTCTTAACAATTACTGGGATCAGAAATCTCCTGCCACCGTCCCAGCGCACCCCGCCCACCCCACCACCTGCTCCGCACCCGCCTCCGTGGTTGCACTGTCGGCTTCCATCTTGGCTGAGTTAATTTGCATACAGCCACTATGATTGGCTGGTGGGCATGACTTAGGCATCCCAGAGAAATGGTTAATTTCAATATTACTCTTTTATTAGAGTAGATTTATTTCTCTGGAGCATGCAGTGCTCTTTGATAGCATTTTACTGATGGTAGAACATCCTTCAAAAATGGAGTCAATCCTCTCAAACCCTTCTACCATTTATCAACCTAGTTCATATAATATTCTAAATATTTTCTTGTGATGTCAGAAATCTTCACAAAGTCTTCACCAGGAGTAGATTCCATTCATGAAATCACTTTCTTTGCTTATCCATAAGAAGCAACTTATTATCCATTAGTTTTATCATGAGATTGCAGCAATTCAGTCACAGCTTCAGGCTCCACTTCTAAGTTTAGTTCTCTTGCTATTTCTACTGTAATTACTTCCTTCACTGAAGTCTTAAAACCCTCAAGTTATCCAGGGGGGTTGTAATCATCTTCTTCCAATCTCCTGTTAATGTTCTCATTTTAACCTCATTTTAACATTAGAAATCACGAATGTTCTTGATGACATCTAAAAAGGTGAATTCTTTTTTTTAAAAAACTAATTTTTATTGGCCAGATTAATCAGAGGAATCACTATCTGTGGCACCTATAGCTTACAAAATGCATCATTTCATAACTAATGTTTGAAAGTCAAAATTACCCCTTGATCCATGAGCTGTAGTATGGATGTTGAGTTAGCAGGCATAAAAACAACAATTGCCCTAGCTGGTTTGGCTCAGTGAATAGAGTGTCTGCCTGCAGACTGAAGGGTCCCAGGTTCAATTCTGGTCAAGGGCACAGGCCAGGGCTGTAGGCTCAATCCCCAGTAGGGAGCGTGCAGGAGACAACGAATCAATGATGGCTCTCATCATTGATGTTTCTATCTCTCTCTTTCTCTCTCCCTTCCTCTCTGGAATCAATAAAAATATATTTTAAAAATAAAAATAATCATCTTTTTGTACCTCTCCACCCTATTGAATTACTGTCAATGAGCAGTAATATTTTGAAAGGAATATATTTATTTTTCTGAGCAGTAGGTCTAAACAGTAGGCTTAAAATATTCAATAAACCATGTTGTAAACAGGTGTGTTATCATTCAGGCTTTCTTGTTCCATTTATAAAATATAGGCAGAGTAGATTTAGCATAATTCTTTTTTAAGATATATTTTTATTATTGGTAGTATTACAAATATCTCCCATTTCCCCCAGCATAATTCTTAAAAGCCCTAGAATTTTTGAAATGATAAATGAGCATTTGCTTCAACTTAAAGTTACCAACTGTAATAGCACCTAAAAGAGAGTCAACCTGTCCTTTGCAGCTTTGAAGCCAGACATTAACTTTTTCTGTCTAGCTAGGAAAGTTCTATGTCATCTCCTTCCAATATAAAGCTGTCTGTCTACATTGAAAATCTGTTTAGTGTAACCACCTTCATTAGTCATCTAAGCAAGATCTTCTGGATAACTTTTTGTAGCTTTACATCAGTACTTGTTGCTTCACGTGCACTTTTATGTTATGGAGATGTCTTATTCTTTAAACTTCATGAAGCAACTTATGTTAACTTCCAACTTCTGCATCTTCCTCACCTCTCTCAACCTCCATAGCATTGAAGATAGAACCTTTTGGCTGAAAGGAATGTCATGACTGGTTTGATCTATAGAGATCACTAAAATCTTCTCCATTATTAGCAATAAAACTGCCTTGATTTCTTATCATTCATGTGCTCACTGGAGTAGCACTTTTCAAGAACTTTTCCTTTGTATTGCTACAAGGGGTCTAGCTTTCGACTTACCTTTTGACATGCCTTTCTCATTAATCATTTCTGTTTTTTATTTAAAGTGAGAGGTATTTGACTCTTTTACTTGAAAACTTAGAGACCATTGTGGAGTTATTAATTGGCTTAATTTTAATACTGTTGTGTTCCAGAGAATAGGAAGATCTAAGGAGAGGGTAGAGAAACTGGAGAATGACATGACAGTGAAGCAGGCAGAATATGCACACATTTATTAATTAAGTTCACTGTCTCATATGGGTGTACTTTATGATGACCCAAAACAGTTAAAATATTAACATCAAAGATCACTGATCATAGATCATCATAACAAATATAGCAATAATGAGAAAGTTTACATCTTGAAAAAATTATCAAAATGTGACACAGTAAAATGCTGTTGGGAAAATGAGTGAGAAAATGCTATTGGGAAAACGGCATCTATAGACTTGCTGGACACAGGGTTGCTAGGAACCTTCAATTTGTAAAAAAGCATAATACTTATGAAACACAATAAAATAAAGCAAAATAAAACAATATTTATCATTTATCTATCATCTACTATCTATCTACCTATCATCTAACATCTATATCTCTATATACTAGTAGATAGATTGTAGCCAGATGAATTCTTATATTCAACTAGGGGCCCGGTGCACTCGGGGTGGAGGGAGTCCCTCAGCCCGGCCTGTGCCCTTTGACAGTCTGGGACCCCTCAGTAGATGTCCTATGATGGCCCCAGTCTGCCAGGCGCCTTTTGTGTGTGTGTGTGTGTGTGTGTGGCCACTGGGGACCTGCCCCCAGCCGCATCTGAGGCTCGGAGCAGTCCTCCTGTGTGTGTCTACAGTGGAGGCTTGGAGCAGGCACCCCCTCTATGTTGATCTCTCAGACTCTTGCCCTCCCCTGCATGTTGTTCTCTTTTTTGAGCTGTGACCAGGGTTGGGTGCTGCCTGCCTCCCAAGCTTGCCTACTGCCCATCTTGTGGTCAGGCCAGCCTTTTCCTGCTCCCTGATCCCCGGAAGAGACCTGGGAAGCCGCCAAGCAGGCCGCCAACTCTTTCCCACTCATCCGTCCCCTGCTGCCTTCCTTTCCCACTTCCCGGTGCCGCCAAGGGGTCTGGGGAGCTGCCAAGCAGGACCCGGACCCTGCAGCCTTGCTTTCCCGCTCCACGATGCCCCGCAAAGGGCCTGGGCGGCCACCAAGCAGTCCGAGACCCCCCCCCCGCCGCCTCTTACCCACTTCCCGGTGCCCTCCAACCCTGCCGCCTCTTTCCCATCACGGGTCCTGGGTCCTGCGCTGTCCCACCCTGCAGCCGCTCTGTGCACTCGGGAGGTCCCTCAGCCCGGCCTGTGCCCTCTCACAGTCTGGGACCCCTCGGGGGATGCCCACCTGCTGGCGTGCCTGACCAGCCTGGGTGAGGGGCTTTCAGGCTGCCCACAGCTCCCATTGACCCAACGCCCCAGCAAGGCCGGCTGGACACAGGTTCTGGAGTTTTTTCTCCTATAATTGATACACTGTTCCTTTAAGGCGGCCTTCTAACTACTAACGAAGCCTCCTCTGCCTCACCTGGCAGCGTCTATAATGAAACAATTGTTACTTTTACTGGTTAGGCTGGAGCTGCTCTTTCCTTCAGCTCCGGAGGATTCTATGATTGTTACAATGTTTCAAAACTGCTAGAGGCAGTTTAATC
>PVJC01032858.1:0-19695 GCA_004026665.1 Murina feae
GGTCCTCCTTCGGTTCCTTTTGTTTGGGGTTCTCTGCGCTTCCTGGACTTGGAAGTCTATTTCTTTCACCAGGTGGGGGAAGTTTTCTGTCATTATTTCTTCAAATAGGTTTTCAATATCTTGCTCTTTCTCTTCTTCTGGCACCCCTATAATTCTGATGTTGGTATGCTTGAAGTTGTCCCAGAGACTCCTTACACTACCTTCATACTTTTTGATCCTTTTTCTTTTTTCTTTTTTTCTTTTTTCTTTTGTCTTTTCTGGCTGGGTGGGTTTTGCTTCTTCATATTTCATATCTTTGACTTGATTCTTGTGATCCTCTCGTCTGCTGTTGGATCTCTGTATATTATTCTTTATTTCAGTCAGTGTATGCTTAATTTCTAGTTGGTCCTTTATCATATCCTTGAGGGTCTCATTAGATTTATTAAGGGTCTCACTAAATTTATCGGCAGTCTCTAGAAAATTCTTGAAAAACCTAATAACCGTGGTTTTGAACTCTATATCCTGTTGTTTTCTTTCCTCCATTTCTGTCATTTGTGACCTGTTTCTTTTTCTCCACATTTTGGCTGCTTCCCTTTCTGAGTTAGGTGATCACTGAGAGGAATTAACCTCTAAGCCACTTGGTTATGAGAGTCAGCTGTGTCTACAGTGGGAGAACTTCTGTGCTGGAGACACCCTTATGGGGCAAGAGTTGTTTCAGTGGGGCTTTTGTGCTCACTGTGTCTGCCCCGAGTGTGTTCCTTGTGGATATGAGTTTTATTTAGGATGGTACCACTCTGGCCACTGGGTGAGGCTGGCTCTCGTATATTTAAGGAGGTGTTGATTTAACCTTTGCCTTAGGCTTCTCAGCCTTTTATATGCAAAAGCCTCTGACACAGCTTGGGAGGGGCGGGGCCTCAGGGAGCTTACAGGGCAGGGCAGAGCAAATAGCTATGGCCGCTTCTCAGCCCTGCGCTAAGAGACACTGGGTCTCTGTGTCCCATGGTAATTGTTGCAAGCAACGCTGAGAGAAACCCACTTTGGATTTCCTCCTGGTGCCAGTCAGTCCCCCTTCTCCGGGTGTGCATCTGGGTCCTCAGAAACTCGCCTGGAACTGGAGTTCAGAGCTGCCAGGAGCTTGTGGCTCTCTCCGATTTGAGAAAGAACCGTGTCCTCTGGCGCCAGCCCTCTCCCCGAGCCCTATGCACGCGCCTCTGTACCTCTGTATTTTGCTTCTGCCCCTCCTCTGAGTCTCATTTTCTTTCTAGTTGTAGAATTTTCACTCAGCCAACCTTCCTGTGGGTGTGAGTGGTGTCTGTGTTTTCTTTTCGTGGTTATTCTGAAATAGTTGTGCATGGCTGCATTTACAGTGTTTACCTTATGCCGCCATCTTGCTGTCTCCTCTAATTTTTTTGTTAAGTGTGTGCGTGGGTTTGTTCTTTTTGCTGCTGAGATACCAAATATCAATCAGATCCTTCTTTCATTGAAGGTAATCTTTCTCTTTGTAAGCTTTTAAATATTGTTTCAACTTTTATTTACATTATTTTCTCTTTGTTTTTAATGTTCATGAACTTCTCTAAAGGGAGTTAAAGTATGGGTAGTTTCTTATATAGGGGGTCAAAAGTAAGTTTATAATTGTGAATATTTGAAACACAGAGTTAATTCTTATATTTTTCTTTATTAATTACTAAGGGCCTGGTGCACAAAAATTTGTACACTCTGGGGGGTCCCTCAGCCTGGCCTGTGCCCTCTCGCAGTCTGGGACCCCTCAGGGAATGTCCACCTGCTGGTGTGCCTGGCCAGCCTGGGTGAGGAACTGATGGCTGTTTGCAGGTTTGCTAAGCCCCCTAGTGGGGACCCTCACCCCATGGGGGTGTGGCCAGCCTGGATGAGGGGCTGAGGGCTGTTTTCAGGCTGCCCACAGCACCTTCAGGGTTCGGGTCTCTACTGGGATGCCTGGCTTGAAGCAGGTATCTGGGATTTATTTAACTTGTATAATTGAAACTTTGTTGCCTTGATCCCCCTGCTCAAAGCCTAGGTTGCTCCTGCCAACCCAAGGTCCCAGCCCAGCAAGTATCTGGGTTTGTCTATCTTCTATAATTGAAACTTTGTAGCCTTGAGTAGAGCTCAGGGCCCATAGGGCCCTGGCTTCCTCCATTGCCCGGGGCAACTACAGGTCTGTGGCCACCGCCATCTTAGTTGAATTAATTTGCATATTTGCTCCTGATTGGTTGGTGGGCGTGGCTTGTGGGCATGGCTTGTGGGTGTAATGGAGTGAGGATTAATTTGCATATTATTCTTTTATTAGATTAGATTTTATTTTCTATACAAACAATTATACACCTACTTTTGCCCTACCCTGTATGTTTGTATGCTATAAATCTTTCAACCATAGTGTGTACATACTTTTCTAATTTGAGAATATAATCAGTCATTTATTTTAAGATATTTTTCCCCATTTTAAAAAATTTCAACTATGTGTATCATGTTTTTCACACATTGTTTGTTTATTTATTAAATGACTTAATGCCCTGGCTTATGTTTCTGATATTCTCCTTATTTGGGGTGAGTATCTTATATAGTAAAAGGCTAATATACAATTAGACTTAATGGTGTAATAAATAAATGATCGGTTGCTATAATGTGCACTGACCACCAGGGGGCATGTGCAAAACATGGTGGGTGTTGGTTGTGATGCGATTGTGGAGCAGGTGAGCAGGGGTGCCAAACCAAGGCAGGGCTTCCAGTCACTGTCATTCGGGTGAGCCTCCAGTGTTTACTGAAAATTCTTTGCTCCCGTGTGCTGCAATTCCGCCTAGTGCTCACACCTGCTGCTGGCGCTTGGCCTGCTCCCATCCACTGCTGGCACCAGCCCCAATCACTCTGCACTGTCAGAAGATACAAGAGAGAGGGGCCAGCGTCATCAGTGTGTGAGAGTAGTGGTTGTGGGGGGCAGGGCTGCTGGCAGACAGGGGCCTGGTGCTGTGGTGGGAGGGGCTGGGCAGGGGTGTGGAAGATGGGCCGAGACCCAACCCTGTGCCCACCATAGCCTCTGGGCCCACAGTTCTTTCAAGGTGCATGAATTCATGCACTGGGCTCCTAGTATTTAATAAACTGATCTTTAACTTTTATTGGATCTGTTAATTTTTTTCATCTCGTACAGACAATTCTGTTTGTTATATTTCTGTCAGACTGGCAGTAAAGTATAGTAGTCGAAGCTAGAAGCGTAGGCTTTGAAGCCAATCTGGCCACTTTCAAAGCCCAACTCTGTCAATGTGACCTTGAGCAAATGACTTAACCTCTCTGTTCTTTTTCTTTTTTTATATGTAAAATGAGGATAACAGAGCAGTAGTGAGGATTGAATAGTTTGGTATTTACAGCACACAAAAAACCATGCTGTGCACACACTTGTATTTGGTAACTTTCATTACAGTCATTTTATTCCTCAGATATTGTATCATTTCCCACTCTGAGCTGATATTTCCCTGGCTCTGTTAGCACTAAAGGATGCATTCCAGGTCTTGATGACTTCTCGTGATGCATTTGGGGAGGAAGATAAGGACTACTGCATTTCACAATGGAGGATGTTTGCAGTTCCAACCCCAACTTTTGGCCTGGAATTAATTTTCTTTAAGCTTTTTGTCTCTCTCAGTTGAAAATACCTGGCTTTGGGGTATGGAGTTAAGGGAGA
Organism: Murina feae; assembly: GCA_004026665.1. Lineage (NCBI taxonomy): Eukaryota > Metazoa > Chordata > Mammalia > Chiroptera > Vespertilionidae > Murina > Murina feae. The sequence continues at coordinate 3,668 of PVJC01032858.1, forward strand.
AGGGAGACATTTGTCACCCTGCATGTTATTAAATGCTCCTCCTTCAGCTGGCTGAGTATTTTTCTGACACAATGGTCTGCACTGGATGTCTTCTCCTCTGGGTTGTTGTGTCTTATCCCCTCCATGCCACCCAATCACTTCTTGCTTCTCGGATACCAACAGTTCCTAGGCTAGTTTAAGAGCTCTATCAACCTCCCTTTCCCTTTTTTCAGGAATTTCCAGTGTTGGGTTATATGTAGGGAGCCAGAAATCTTTGCTACTTTTTTAAAATCTAGTCAGAATCTAAAAGTCATGACTCAAGCTCTGATTTATAAAGGGAGAAATGGAAGCTCAGCGTGAGTGGGGACCTGATGCTTATTGCATTCTTCTTAGGTTTTAGCACCACGAGGATGATATAAGTGATAATTGATGATAACCATGTCCTCCAATCCCTACCTGGCATGAAACACAGTAGGTATGTACTTGATTTCAAATCCTCCCACCAATTCCTGCAAGGAAGCTAACATTACCCTTTTCTTGCCCAAGAAGCTGCTGAAACTGAGAGGTTAGGTAACTGGCTCAAGGACACAAAGCAAATAAGTGGCAGAAGCCAGGTGTGATTCTCTGCTGTGAAACCAGATCCTCTCTCCTTCTCCCTCTCTGCTTGGCATCCTCTGGGTGTGAAATGCCATGTCCAAGGCACAGAGTGCACAGTGACAACCCTGTACTGACCCTGGGCTGGTGACTCCTGGCCTGCTGTGCCCTCTGCTACTCTGCCCATGAATGTGGGCCCGTCCTTGGAAGAGGGGCTACAAGTGACTGAGTGGAAACTACTACCTGAAAACCAAGCAAGAGGAAAAAAAGGTGAAGAGGAGAGACAAACACTCAATGTATCACTCTTGACTTCATTACAAAAGACCTGCAAAGCTTACAGAAAAAATCAACCTGCAAATCGTGTTATGGTTAATAAAACAGTAATTTAAGTGCTCCCCTGCCCCACCTGCAGTGTCCTGAGGTACTCACAGTGATCTCTCTGGGTTTTAGTTTAAGGCCCAATACAAAAGGTGTCCACCTTAATGTAATAATAATTATAATAATAATTATTATTATTTTTATCATTAAGACTCTAAAAAATTGAATTGTGTTGGACACACGTCACCATAATGAGAATTTAATGGCCATGTATTATAATGCAAGAGAAGCTTTGAATACCTGCAGAAGGTGTCACATTGCTACTGACCTATGCAAATTTACGTCTCAGTGGCCCTATTCTTCTCCACGGGTGGCACCCGGGACCCCCTCCTTGCTTTCCTCTCATCTCCTTAAACAATGATTCCCTCATTTTCATATTAATTGCATCACTTAACTGAGATAATGCTCCCTCTGAAATGAGCAAAGGGATGAATCACCGAAACGGGCCATTATTCTTTTTGCTTAACCAATTTCACAGGCCCCGCACAAAGCGCTGCCTTCATTTGCCTTCCCATAATTGCTTATCATTAGGCCCAGCCGCCCCATGAAGGATCTTTTTATTTATTTAAGTCTCATCTCTGATGGATGGAAGATGAGTCACTTGCATATCTGAGGAGCCCAGACTGTTCCAGGGATACCCAGGGGAACTTTGAAGGCGGAAATCAAGGAGAAGCTGCTGAGGTGGATGGACCCACCCCTTCTTCTTTCCTATAAGGGGGTGGGGGCAGAGGACAACCACCACCACAGGTGTCTTAGGGGCTTACAGCAGCAGCTCAGCAGCCCCCCACAAGTGGGAGAAGGGAAGGTTGACCCACATGATGGTGGCTGTTCGGTGCAGTGCCCACAACAGAGTGTATGAGGCTGCCCAGGTTCCCCCTTCATCTGAGAACACAATGCCCACCTCCATGATTGGACTTGACCTTCATATTCTGGACCCACCAGAATGACATGGCTAAAGGAACATTATAAAAAATTGCTATTCTCTCTCTCTGTCTCTCTCCGTTAAGCAGCAGAGAATGGTGAATGAGAGGGAGAGAAGGAAAGACATTTCCAAGGGAAATTATGCTGTTATCAGCCACAGACACACTCAGAAAAACATCAGGGGGAGAATGGCTCCTTTGCCATGAAAAGGAAAAACTATTAGCCTGTCAGGAGAGCCAGGCTAAAGCCGTCCCTAGAGGCTTACTGGGAGCACACCCTGTACTTTTGCTCCTGTGGATAAGAGGGCCTGTTTCAGAGCTAGAGCTAGCTAGCAATGGCCTTGTTCTCCATTCTGTCATCATGCTGTTTCTGAGGTTGCTGCTGTGACTCATGTCCCCTGTCTGCTTGGTGGCTGCTGTCATCTCACCTGTAGGCTTGCACACCTTGGTGCTCAGCCCTCGCCAGTCTCCTCAGTTTGCACGCCATACCCTCACATGACCCACCTGGTGTCTGGCAGGGAACAATGACTTTTCTGAGAAAGAAAGGACAGCTTCCTGACTAGTTCCTTTTGTCCCTGGGATGACTGACAGAGACTGAAATCTTGCCCATACTGTCGCCCTCCTTAGCACAGAAGGGAGATGACTTTGAGAGTGAGTATTCCTAGGCACTTTGTTCAGGGTTGAAGTTAGCATAGGGCAGTTGTTCTCAAGATGTGGTACTCAGCCGAGCAGCAATACCTAGGAACTTATGGTAATTTGGAGCCCCCACCCCCACCCCAGAATACTGAGTCAGAAACCTGAGGGTGGGCTCCACCTATCTTGGCTTCACAAGCCCTCTGTGTCAGCCTGATTGGGTTGGCTATTTAATTTTTTACTATGCACCCCCTCACTGGAGTTTCACCAAGTTCTGGAAAACTGTCCGGAAAAGGCAAAGCTGGTGGAGTTATGCCCGTTTTGCTAAATGAAAAGGTAAAAATAATAAGGGTTATATAACTTACTCAGGGTCCCCTCACCTGTTGGAACTTGAAATTGTCTTCCTACTTCCAGGCCACTTCAACTCACTGTGCAAAGACAAAGGGGAGTGTTCAAGGGGGAATAAAACCTACCATTGATGCTGAAACACGAAAAGAGAGGTTTTCTGTAACTCTCCAGATGTGATTATGATGACATTACAAATCTACATTGCTGCCTTAGGGAAGAGGAAGACCCAATGGTAAGATTCAGTGTCACCATTAGCCATTCAGAGCACTTTCTTAAGGTCTAAAGGTAAGACAACTTGGAGGCACATTCTACCTGTACTATCTATACTAGCTGTTGAGCTTGGCCAAGGTGCCAACCTCTCAGAGACTTGACATCCTGATTATATAATAGAGCTGAGAATAGAAGCATTTACCTTAGAGGTTGCTTTGAGAGTCAAATAACATAATGCATGGATTCATTAGCATACGCCTGAATCATAACTAGCAGTTAACAAATGGCTATATTATTATTATTAGGAATTTAAATAAGAGGGGAGTAAAGACTGATACATATCCTAATAGTTAAATGTTTAAAATGGTGAGATCAGCAGACATTTACTAACCTCTTCCTACATGTTCTCCTGTTTTACATTGTAGGGTATGGAAGAGGGTGTGGGTGAGTCTTAAAAAAGCTGAGAGAGCTGGGATTGGGACAGGAGCATTTTCTGGGTGATGGAGGTGGCAGAGCTGAAGGAGACTGAACCATGTTCAGGAAGAGGCATTAGGCCTGGAACAAAGAAGATCACAGGTTGGATGAGTTCTGATGACTGAATCAGGCAGGTGGAGATACAGCGTGCAAGGCAGATTTTTGCAAGTCATTTGGGGCTGCTATCAGCTATAGACACACTGAGTTATCGATGGTAATGGAGGTATTTTTACACATGGGGCTGACATTCTGGCATGGGGATTGTCTGGTTATTTAAAGGGCTCGGAAGGGTTCCCTGCTGTGCTAGATGCTATGACAGAATACATCTTATTTTTGAAAGGATATTGAGAATTACTGTAAGGGAGTCCTTTCCCTGTCTCCTACAACCATAGGGGCATAGGAACACAAGGACCATTTGTGATGACCCCTTTCCCCTTTCCAGGAGAGAAGGCATGGCTCACTGGGGTGGTGGTAACTTGTGTGGGTCATGCTTCTGGAGCCCACTCCACGAAAAGGTTACACATGTTTCTGTGACCTTTTCTGCCTTTGACTATGTGGTTAGGATGAGCCCATGCGCCTGGTTGGAAATAGCCATTCAGAATCTGTTCTCCAGAATCACTTCTCTCTCTGCTCTCCACTTTAATGTTTTCTAATGGGGGAGGAGCTGGCCTAGGACTTGTCATATTTTCTAGTCCATGTTTTATCAGAACTCCGATAAGTTAACAGCATGGCATCTATATTTAATAACTACATATGTTATCAAAGGAGTTCAGGAAAAGTCTACCCAAAATGTGTCTCTTTGGCATGCAGACTATTTTGAGCTGAAGACAAGTCCTAAATAACTTACCTCCCTCTTAACTGCCTAAAAGGATTTAAATAAAAGGCCTGGTCCAAGAAAAGAACAATCACCAAAAATAACTGCAAAGAGTGTGGGACATGATGTCTTTCTCCCCTTTGAAGTCCCAGACTCCTAACCCCTCTCCTTTGCTCATGATGGCATATAATTCTCAACTGCTTGACTACTTGTGAGTTTCATATTTTTATGAGCTCCCACACACACATAATTAAATTTGTTTTTCTCCTGTTAATCTGTTATGTTCATTTGTTTATTAAAGCAGCCAAAAAAACCTAGAAAGGTAGAGAAAAATTTTTTTATTCACAACATAATTAATGAATACATTAATACAAATACAATTAATTCATATTAATTAATTAATACATTTAATTGAATGAATGTTTCTATTCTTCCAAATTCATATGCTGAAGCCCAAATCCCTAATGTGACAATATTTGGAGGTGGGCCTTTGGGAGATAATTAAATTTGATGAGCTATGAGAGTGAAGCCCTCAGAATGAGATTAGTGATTTTATATGAATAGAAAGAAAAACCCAGAGTTTGCTCTCTCTCTGACATCTGAGGATACAGCAAGAAGGTGGCTCTCCTCATGCCAGGAAGTAGGTTTACACTTAGGTTTATACTGGAACTAAATATTTCAGCACCTTTATCTTGAACTTCCAGCTTCTATAACTGTGAGAAATAAATGTCTGTTGTTTAAGCCACCCCGTTTATGATATTTTGCTATAGTATCATGAGCTAAGTCAATACATGAATCAATGATTTGCCTCTTATTAGACAACTGACCCTTTTGGTTGTATCTTATTGATCAGAACTCCAGATGACAGGAAATATGAGCCACTCCTTGACCTCCTAATAGAACTGTCTGTTCAAACCTCTTCTAGCTATAGGAGCCATTGCTACAACACTTACAATATTTTCAACAAACAATTCTTTAGCTTCTGCTTGCATGACATTAATAATAGGAAACTTAGAACTTTTCAGAGCAATGTTCTTTATTTAGACTGTGAAACCTTTTTGGAAAGAAGATAAGTTATCATTGAATCTTCATTCTAGAATCATGTGTGGCATTTAGCAGGGACTCAATGAGTCTTTATTGAATTAGTGATATGTGGATGTAAAGTACATTACTCAACTGTAGAATTAGATAGTTGATTATAACTCATTTATATTGATGCAGAAACTGAGGGACAAGCATTTCAAGTATCATTTACAAATTCAGTGAGTGAAAGATCTAGGAGTAGAAATCCACTCTCGTGATACCTAGATTCTTCACTGTGGTGTTGCTTAGTGTGAAAATTTTTCTTCCTGTAGGATTTTAAATCCACAATAAACAACAAAGGGAAAACAGATAAAACCAAGTAGAGAAGAATGAAGTGCTCATTGTCTATTTCTGATCTGGAAGGCCATGGATTTTAGAAGTCAAATGATTAATGTAGGCTGAAACTTAGGTTTATACTGGAACTAAATCTTCAGCACCTTTATCTTGAACTTTTAGTTGAAACTTCATCATGGTGTATGTAGAATGAAATGACTCTAGAAGGATATACAAGACTTCGATGGGCAGAAGAGTAGAGATGAGTGAATATCAGGCATTAGCAATGGTACAAAGAATATGATGAGATTGGTGAGTGTGAAGCAGAGTAGGGGATAGACAGAGAGTGGTGGGAACTAAGCTTAAGGGCGAAGTAGGGCCAGATCATGGAGGGTATCTTCAAAGCAAGGTAAAGGATAATAAACCATGATATATTATTGACTTTAAGAAAAATAGAATAAATTAGTGCTTCACAAAGAATAACTTAAAAGTGATATTTGTGATGGATTCAAGTAAGAGAGATTAGAAACCTAATTTATACCTATTGACAGTTCAAATTAGCACATTATTATTATTACTACTTTATTTTAGCAGTACTTTTTAATTTTTTTAAATTTTGTTTTATTGCTTAAAGTATTACAAAGAGTATTACATATGTCTCCTTTTTTTCTCCCTTGACCTTCCCCTGGCCTCCCCTACCCCCCAGTGTCTTGTGTCCATTGGATATGCTTATATGCATGCATACAGTCCTTCGGTTGATCTCTTACCCGCCCTCTCCAAACCTCCCTAGCCTTCCTGCTGTAGTTTGTCAGTCTGTTCAATGCTGCTCTGCCTCTGTATCTATTTTTGTTCATCAGTTTATAATGGTCTTTATTATCCATAAATGAGTGAGATCATGTGGTATTTTTCTTTCATTGACTAGCTTATTTCACTTAGTATAATGCTTTTCAGTTCCATCCATGCTGTTGCAAATGCTAAGAATTCCTTCTTTTTTACAGCAGCATAGTATTCCATTGTGTAGATGTAGCACAGTTTTCTAATCCATTCATCTGCTAATGGGCATTTAGGCTGTTTCCAAATCTTAGCTATGGTAAATTGTGCTGCTATGAGCATAGGTATGCATGTGTACTTTCTGATTGTTGTTTCTGGTTTCTTGGGATATATTCCTAGAAATGGGATCACTGTGTCAAATGGGAGTTTAATTTTTAACTTTTTGAGGAAACTCCATACTGTCTTCCATAGTGGCTGCACCAGTCTGCATTCCCACCAGCAGGGCACGAGTGTTCCTTTTTCTCTGCATCCTCTCCGACACTTGTCGTTTGTTGATTTGTTGATGATAGCCATTCTGACAGGTGTGAGATGGTACCTCATTATTGTTTTGATTTGCATCTCTCAGATGATTAGTGACTTTGAGCATGTTTTCATATGTCTCTTGGCTTTCAGAATGTCCTCTTTTGAAAAGTGTCTATTTATTTAGGCCCTTTGCCCATTTTTGATTGGGTTGTTTTCTTCCTTTTGTTAAGTTGTATGAGTTCCCTGTAAATGTTGGAGATTAAACCCTTATCGGTGATAACATTGGCAAATATGTTTTCCCATGCAGTGGGCATTCTTGTTGTTTTGATGATAGTTTCCTTTGCTGTGCAGAAGCTTATTATTTTGATGTAGTCCCATTTATTTATTTTCTCTTTAGTTTACAATGCCCTAGAATCTGTATCAGTGAAGAAATTGCTTTGGCATATGTCTGAGATTTTGTTGCCTTTGGATTCCTCTAGTATTTTTATGGTTTCCCATCTTATATTTAAGTCTTTGATCCAATTTGAGTTTATTTTTTGTGTATGGTGTAAGTTGATGGTCTAGTTTCATTTTTTTTGCATATATCTGTCCAATTTTCCCAACAGCACTTATTGAAGAGGCTGTCTTGACTCCATTGTATGTTCTTGTAGCAGTGCTTCTTTATCCAGTAATGCTCTGTAAATAACATACATGCTAAAGGGAAGGGCTTCCCTGGTTCTCATAAATTACACCACATTACCTCTCTGTGTCTCAGTGCACTTGGCTGTAAATGAGAATTACCTGATTCCATAAACTGCCTCTTTTTGCAGGATGTGACTAGTTTGTGTCTTGCATCTCATCATGCCAAAACTGGAATAATTTTTGTTAGAAACCACTGATTTTTCTTGATATAGAACTGTCATGATAAAAGCTATAGTTTAAGAGAAATTATAGAGTGATAGCACAGAGATATTTTTATTGTCAACATATTATTCAAATGAACAGGTTGACTTTAAAGTTGACATATGTCATAAAAAATTAAACTGAGCTTAGAATAATGGTCCTGAAGAAAAATCATCCTTTATAATTTCAGAATACATGATCATTTGTATTAATTTGTGCGGGCTAAATTGCCACAAGAAAGACTCTAAAAATGTAGGAGCTCAAATACAATAAAGGCTTGTTTTCTTCTCATCTGAGAGTAAAGCAGAAATGGATGTTCCAGGTCAACAGATGTAGGCAGACAATATTTCTCCATGCAGTCTTTCAGGGACTCAGGCTGACAGTGGCTCTGCTATCTTCAATACGAGGCTTTTAAGGCTGTCCAAAATCATTATTGGTATCCAGCCACAAGAAGGAGAAGAACATGGAGAAGTTGGGAGATTGGTGTGGTCCAGGTCTTGACATGGCACTCATCACTTTCTTTCACATCCATTGGTTCCCATGGAATTGCATGAAGGCTGCTCTTAGGAAGTTCAGTACCTAGGAAGAAAAGAAGAACAGATCTTAGTGGACAGCTGGAATCTTTTCATAGCAAATCAAACAGGCACTTTGATCTCTATATAACTGATGTAAACAGTGACATTCTGGTTAAGTGAATTTCTTGGGAAGATATCACCTACCCATGCATGGATCAGGACAAAGTTCAAGGTCATTTCATCATGCATATATGACAGTGAATTATTCATAAAACTAAGGATTTAGCAAACATCTATAAGGTGGTTAGCTCTGTATCTGTGCCATGTGCTTGGAACCCAGTTGTGGTCTTATTCTATTGGCTTTCTGACAGAACAGTGATGAATGCACAGGTTGGTCTCTACACAACTTTGAAACCCACAGTCATGTCATTAATCTCCAAGATGGGTTAAATGTTCTAGATAACATATGTCACATATTAAGTAGCCCTATGTGTTCATAAGGCTGTACATTTCTCAAGGGGAGAGGGAGTAAAATTTCTCACTGGTTTATAAATATTTTATAGCTTCTATCATGGGGTTTTATAATTAGACAACAAGGAGTTCTACTCTCAGTTCTTCACCTTAAGTTAGTTTATTTAACCTCTTCAGTCATGGTTACCTCCTTGAAAAGAAAAATCTCAACCCATGTGGTTGGGATAAATTAAAAATGATAATGAATGTGAAAAGGATATGATATTATAAAATTTGGTGGAGATATATAGAATCATCATTATGATAATTCATCAGTACTCTGAATTTTATCTGAGTACTGAACATCAACACTCTTTTCTGTGAATATCAATGTTGTTTGTGAAGTAGGGCTTATTATTGCCACTTGCAAAAGAGAAAATTGAAATTTAGAGAGGTTAGTGGCTATTTATTGGTCTATAGTTGGTTAAGAATGAGGTAAGGCATTGTGTGCAACATAACAAAAAATTAATTATCTCTGTAGGCCAAGGATTTGGATTGAGGTCCACTTCTGGTAACGATTAGCTTTGTGAGTTTGGAAAAAATCACTTTCACTTTCTGAATCTATTTCCTAATCAGAGAGAATAATATTTTCCCCTTCCTTATAATCTCTCAAGGTTATTATGAGGATCATAGAACCAATATATCAGAATTATCTCAAGGTTTTTTGTTTTCCCCCCAGTAGCTTTAATAAAAATTGATAATTCTTGCTCTAGCTGGTTTGGATCAATGGATAGAGTGCCAGCCTACAGAATGAAGGATCTGGGTTTGATTCCAGTCAAGAGCACATGCCCGAGTTGCAGGCTTGATCCCCAGAAGGGGGCATGCAGGTGGCAGCTGATCAATGATTCTCTCTCATCATTGATGTTTCTATCTCTCTCTTCCTCTCCTTTCCTCTCTGAAATCAATAAAAGTATCTTCTAATCTAATAAAAGAGCAATATGCAAATTATCCATCACTCTGAGACATCTAGTCCATGCCCACCAACCAACCCACACTCACCAGCCAATCAGAGCGGCTATATGCAAATTAACCCAGCCAAGATGATGGCTGGCAGCTGCAGAGCTAGAACAAACAGGAGGCTTCCATTTGTAACAGAGGAAACTGCCTGCCTAGGCCAGCTGGGCCTCTGCTCAAGGCAACAATGTTTCAAGTATAGAAGATAAATAAACCCCAGAAACCTGATTCCAGCCAGCCTCACTGGGACTTTGGGTCAATGGAAGCTGTGGGCACCCTAAAAACAGCCCTCAACCTCTCACCCAGGCTGGCCACACCCCCATGGGTTGAGGGTCCCTACTGGAGGGCTTGGCAAACCTGCAAACAGTCATCAGCCCCTCACCCAGGCTGACCAGGCACGCCAGCAGGTGGACATTCCCAGAGGGGTCCCAGACTGCAAGAGGGCACAGGCCGGGCTGAGGGACCCCCCCCCCCCAAGTGCACAAATTTTTGTGCACCAGGCCCCTAGTAGTTAAATAAAAGAAGTGATAATTCTTGTTTCTGTCTCAAGTAACTCTGTAGTAGCAGGAATCATATAAATTGAGCTTTATGTTGTTGAAGGTTGCTTATCATTTAACTGAGGTTTTGAGTGCATGAGACTCTAAGCTTTCAAAGATAGGTCATTATGGCATGGAATGTTAACATTGGAAGCCTTAACAGTTTAATCTAGTACAATCTGCCCTCAAACATAGAACCCTGCTGTATGGTATCTTTGAAAGACTGTCTTCTAGATTCCATTGTAATAATTTCGGCCATGGGAACTAAGTTACTCACAAGAAGGAGCATTCTATCTGCATATTTGTTTTAACAAATATTTACTGAGGCAGATATGGTGCTAGGGAGCTAACATAGAGGATTAGGTTGACAAATCAGATTTATATGAATCAAAGATCTTACCGAGTATCAAGATTTATTAATAACTTCAGAAATACGGTTCAAGCAATGAAATGGTATAGGTGAAGCAGCGAGATGTCTGGGACAGTCTGTTTAAATCCCTAGGCCTTTCTGTCCTGTATTGGATACAGAATCTCTGGCTCAGCATGACATATGAAGTCTCTGCATGAGGTTTGCAGGTTACTATTCACAGAAGAGAGTGTTTATGTCAAGAAATATTTCCATTTATGCTGCAGATAGTTATTTAACCAATGTGATATACTCCAGGAAACCATACCTCATAAAACCATGGATTCTAGGTTTGTTTGCCACAAGTGCTTCTAAACCAGGGACATCATGCTGAAGAAAATGCCATAAATACTGTCTTCTAGGAAATATCGACTTGATTTTCTACGAGGTCCAGTTATCAACATGTTTACAGGAGATTACATTGTTTATTTTCTCTGACAACTAAGAAAGAAATGAACAACAGACTAATTAACTTAATTCCTCCTTCTCCTGCTAGGTAGGGGAAATGTCATGGTGGACATAACACACAAGGTCTCCAACTTGGATTTGTTCACTGACTTAGGAGAAAAAAATAAGTAATCAGACTAGTTTAATAGGAATAGCTAGTCTACTAGTGCTGCTCAAGAATACTTTTAACTGTGATTAAAAGTTATACTGATGGAAAACAGCCCAATTTTAAACCACAATTGCAATTTGGAGTGTCTATCCTTGTGACATGTGGGTTGGGATTCAGAGTTGAAGCCATCATTGTTTTTCTACAGCCACAACAAGAGATGCCATGCACCTGGAAGACCAGCCTCAACTGGCAGTTCGATTTGACTTTCTTTCTTTCTTTTTTTTTTTTTTACTGCAGTACTCACTTTACGTTATTTATTTATTTATTTATTTATTTATTTATTTATTTATTATTGCTTGAAGTATTACAACAAGTCGATTTGATTTTCTTGTACCACAGCTTCAGCTGCTCTGGAAGAAGACTGTCTGGTGGGGAGTGCCACCAAGGCTTACCCACACGAATTTCATGTTTGCTAAATAATCTGTATTTAAATATAGAGTACTAGGGGCTCGGTGCACAAAAATTTGTGCACTCGGGAGGTCCCTCAGCCCGACCTGTGCCCTCTTGCAGTCTGGGACCCCTCTGGGAATGTTCACCTGCTGGCATGCCTGGTCAGCCTGGGTGAGGGGCTGATGACTGTTTGCAGGCTGGCCAAGCCCCCCAGTGTGGACCCTCACCCCATTGGGGTGTGGCCAGCCTGGGTGTGGGTCTGAGGGGCATTTTCAGGCTTTCAGGCTGCCCACAGCCCCTTTAGGTTTTGGGTCCCTACTGGGGTACCTGGCCAGCCTGGGTGAGGGGCTGATGACTGTTTGCAGGCTGGCCAAGCCCCCCAGTGTGATCCCTCACCCCATTGGGGTGTGGCCAGCCTGGGTGATGGACTGAGGGCTATTTTCAGGCTTTCAGGCTGCCCACAACTCCCATTGACCCAACGTCCCAGCAAGCCTGGCTGGAAGCAGGTTTCTGGGGTTTATTTATCTTCTATAATTGATACACTATTCCTTTAAGCAGAGGCCTAAGCAGGTAACGAAGTCTTCTGTTGGCTTTAGCTCTGTGGCTTCTATAATTGAGACAATGTTGCAAATATGTTGTTACCTGGAGCCGAGAGAAGCCCAGGTGGCCAGCAAACAGTTTTATTCCTGCTGCAATGGAATCTGCCTGTTTACTCAGCTCCGTGACTGCCGGCCTCCATCTTGGCTGGGTTAATTTGCATACAGTAGCTCTGATTGGCTGGTGGGCGTAGCTTAGGCATCCCAAAGAAACGGTCAATTTCAATATTACGCTTTTATTAGATTAGATTCCATAAAGAACCCAAATTAGATAAAAATCCATTTAGGTATTTTCAATCATTACACTACCAGATACACTCACAAACATTTATTTTATGTGTATGTCTGCAGAAGGCCAATGGTAGAGATGCATATAGAACATTGCAGGGGCAGGTATGAGGAGCCCAGTCAAAGATACATGGGCTGAGTCCTAAGCCATAAACAGAATACAGCCAAATCAAGAAGAGAGGACCAGAGATTTTAGGCAGAAGCCAGCTCCTGGGAAAATAAAACACTTGGTATATGCCAAGACTACACACAATTTGGTGCTCATGGAACATTAGTGGGAGGCAGAGAGTGGAGGATGTTGGAGCTGGTACCAACGGCAGGAACCAGACAGAGAAACTCCAGGAGCTATTTAAAAACGAACTTGGACTGTACCCGGTTGACATGGCTGAGTAGGGTTGAGATATGATCGCTTTGATGCCTGTCAATGTGCCTGCCAGAAAGTTTGTTCTCTTTTTTGACATTAAATCTGCCATCCTACTTCATTGTTTTCACTCTGGCTCTTAGAGCTAGTGAGGAAGCATCTAATTTCCCTTTATCCTAAAAGCCTGAATACAGCTCTCAGGTTCCCCTGAGCTTCTCCATGGTGATGTCTTCATGTCACATGGCCTCCAAACTCCCCTGGTGTTCTCTGATTCCAGCATCTTCCAAGTGCCAGGATTCAGGGATTTGTGAGGATATTGCTTTTAGGGCGGGGGTGGGGGGTGGTGGTGGAGAGGAAGCATGCCAGGAAATTGGGTGTTTCATCCAAGGAGCCTCTGTTATATTTTGATTTTCCATATGACATGCAGTTTCTTGCTTTTTTTTCACATTCAAGTAGGATTTGATTGGAGTCTCACTGATTCCAAACAAATGTTCCAAATCCTCCATAAATTTCTACGTATTCTCTGGAGTTTCCTTTCCTATGGATCTCCTCTGGCTCATGTTTCCCCTGCAAGTATGTGTGTTGTCTTTGAATGACTATGAAATCTGAGTACCTAGAACAATGCTTGGCACTTGGCAGGTACTTAATGCATGTTGTTGAAAGAATGGAGAGACTGACATTTAGGCAAAACTCAGCATCTTCTTAGGTTGTGCTCTTGCTTCAAGCACTTTTTAAGCTGGATGGTCATAATAGAGTGTTAAAAGTGGTTGAAGAAGGTAATTTAGGTGATACAAACTTTATTAACCATTCACGAAGCTCTTTTCAAATAAATTCAAACAGTCTCTTTTCAAATAAATTCAAAATGGGAAAGAAAGCAGCAAGCTCTTACTAATAGAATAAAGAGTAATGAACAAGGAAGAGACAAATAGAAAAATATTGAGGCTGGGGACACTTAGCCAACCTTGTTTGGGTGAGAAGGCCCAGAGTTGGCTTGGCTTTGGGCTGACTGGTTATATTGTGTTTTGGATCAAGGAGAGAAGGCAGGAGAGGGAAACCTTTATCCTGCCGAGAGCCATTTGGATATTTATGACATCATTTGCCGGCCATACAAAGTTATCAACTTAAAAATTAACCTTCTATATTTGGTCAAATATTTAAATAACTCACCCTGAATGCCTTGGCAGGGCCAGACCACATGACTTTGTGGGCCTTATACAGTCCATGAGCCAGATGTTCCCCACCCCTGATTACAGGGACACAAAATTATCTAAATTTTGGTTTATTGACCAGGCACCACAGACAGGAGCAACTCTATGTTGAACCTAGAAATTTATTTTAACAAGAGTAAGGCTGAAATATTTTGCACTTTCTTCTTTTCTCTATGTTCTGAAATCCTTCTTTCTCCATGGTCCCCTTGGAGCCACAAATTCTTTTTCTTTCTATAATGCATAATAATTTAGGTCTCCCTAGCTATTACCTATTACATTCATTAAGAGTAATGATGACTGGTAAGTGTTAAACATGGGCTCTCCTGAAATTCCCATCAAGGTTGATTCAAAGGACCGATGAGAGGTCCCTGAACATAGATTTGGGAAGACAAGTGCTGATCAGCTCTTGAGAGTTCTTATAAGGTGGTCCTCAGATCACTGAAAGAGTTCACAAAACAAAGTAGCCACCTTTCTTAGAGGATGGTAGAGTTCACAGTTACATTTTCCTCTTATTGCATTAAAAAAAAACCCACATAAATTAGACTTTCAAAACTAGACTTTCTAGACTTGCAAACTAGCACTCAACCGTTTAAACCAGTGGGACAAAATGGGCTGAGGTGCTACCCTCTAGAGGACATATGGAAGTTTGCGGGGATACTTAGGCAGGTAGCAATAACTGAGATGCTCTAGGCAAATTTAGTGGGCAAATTTAGTGGGCAGAATGTTGAGTATTTTGCCTTGTGAAAGACAGTTCTGCACAAGGAAAGATTGTCCTGCCCCCAAAGTCTATGGTGCAATCCTTGGAACATCCCGCTCCTCACCATGCTTCCCACAGGTTGACTTCCTGCTAGATTATAGTCCTTTATCTTCTGCTGAACTTTTGTGAGAGACATAGACATACCCTGCTGCTTACAGTAAAGGGAAAGCTTATGTTTAGTGACAGATGCTTATTTTATTCCTAAATGATTGAAATAAAATTCATTGAAATGAAACTTTTTCTCCTATTAACCTTTAGCAGCATTTATAATGACCATGTTAAATCAAACCTCATTACAAAGTAATGGAGCCTGACTGAAATACTGCAGGTATGATGCTGAGTAATTTCATAAATTATTAATTGGTAATTGGAAGTAATATAGTAGAATACATTGTGCTCCTGAGGGGGAAAATACAGAAGACTTTGGAGGGAAATAAAGTTGGTTAATATATAGCATATAGGAAAGTCTTGGAAGCAGAGCAGAGAAGGGCCATACAAGACCCGAACACATCCTGTAACTTTGGCATTGGGTTAAAATAATTTGATACCAGGGTTGTAGCTTATGTTTGAAACATTGCAGACTTCTAGAGTCCTCTCTCACTTTCTATAGTCAGACATTCTTTCAGGCAAAATGATCAAATTCAAATTATTTTTTATACTAAATGTCTCTTGATACCATGCCTTTATTTTAATTACTAGAGGCCCGGTGCACAAAATTTGTGCATGGGGGAGAAGGGGCATCCCCTCAGCCCAGCCTGCACCTTCTCTAATCTGGGACCCCTTGGGGGATGTCCGACTGCTGGTTTAGGCCCGATCCTCAGGACATTGGCAGTCGAACATCCCTCTCACAATCCTGGACCACTGGCTCCTAATCACTCCCCTGCCTGCCTGCTTGGTAGCCCCTAACTGCCATCGCCTGCTGACCTGATTGCCCCTCACTGCCTCTGCATGCCAGCCTGATCTCCCCTAACTGCCCTCCATGCTAGCCTGGTTGCACCAAACTGCCCCCC
>PVJC01032859.1:0-19687 GCA_004026665.1 Murina feae
ACACACACACACACACACACACACACACACACAAGGCGCCTGGCAGACTGGGGCCATCATAGGACATCCACTGAGGGGTCCCAGACTGTGAGAGGGCACAGGCCGGGCTGAGGGACTCCCTCCACCCCGAGTGCACAAATTTTTGTGCACCAGGCCCCTAGTTACATATAAGGAAAATGGCACACCTTAAATATGGGGTGTTCCTTAAATATTAGATATCCATTAAATGTTATTACTAATAAAATTTGTATGTTTATATTGATATATTTACCTATGAAAATGTATACATATATCATTCCTATATGTATATATTTTGTGAATAAAGCAATAATTAAAACTATAAATTTTAATAAATGAAGCAGAATACAGAAAATAAGAATAGGAAAATTTTACAGAAGAGGAAACAAGTTACTAATATGCATTAAAATGTATTTTGCTTCTTCATTACTCAAAAATAAAAAATTTTAAAATTACTATAACTTTAAAAATATCTTCTCTGGTTAGATTGAAGTAAAATGGCTATTTATATACAAACCAGTAAAAGTATAAATTACTACAGAATAATCAAATGGTGATTTTAATATTTGTATTAATTGTTCACAAAATTTGCTAAGGAAATTACCGATGATTATATTGTTAAAAAAATGTTTCAACTTTTTTCCTGTTATTAAGCCAAGAATTTTGTTACTAAGAATTAATCTTATAGAGATAAGTTAGACATGGTAGCTAGATATACAGATATATTAAATTGTTAGATAAAATACTTATTTATAAATATGCTAATCATTACAATAAACATTGTTCTACTATACTGTTAAGTAAAGTAAGGTATATCTATGAAATGAAATACTATGCAGTCAATAAATTTGTTAAATTTTTGATTATGTATTATGTATCAGGTACTGTTCTAGGATCTGTTAATTGGATAGTAAACAAAAAAGAGCCTGTTCTAAATTGTGTGCGTGTGTGTGTGTAAGATAAGGGAGAAACAGACAATAAGAAAATATCTACACTAATAAAAGAGTAAGATGCAAATTGATGGTACCTTTGAGAAGCCCACCAGCCAATCAGGAGTGAGTGTGCAGATTAACCCAACGAAGATGGTGGATTAATTTGCATACAAAGGTTTGAGAGGCCGGGGGCAGGCATTCTGCACTGGCTCAGCTGCTCTGGGCCTCTGGGCAGCATGGGAAGGCTGAAAGGTGGCTCTGGCCAGAGTGAAGATGGTGCCGGCAGCCAGAGTAAGGAAGGCCCATTCTTGCATGAATCTCTGTGCATTGGGCCTCTAGTATATAACAAGAAGTATGACCAAAAGCTAGTAGAGGGGTAAGACTGTGATGGAGTAAGGGGCTTTATTTAGATAGGCTGCATTGGAATGTCCTTTTCTATAAGGTGGAATTAGCACAGATGCGGAACTAAGAGATTAAGAAAACTGTACACAAACTAAAAGTTGTGAGCCGAGGGATAGCAAAGACAGCCCCTGAAAAGGGGGATGCTTGGCGTGCTTGAAGAAGAACAAGGGGGCCTGCATAGCTTGGGTGAAATGAGTGAAAAGGGAGAGTAAAAATTGAGCCAAAATTAACTTGTGACATACAAAATCCACTGGTGAATAACTTTTAGTCACAAGAGTGATGCAATAGTAAGGAAAAGCCTTGAAGATATAAAACCAATGGAAAAGATAAACAAAGTAGTATGAACAAAATCATTTTGCGCGCACGCACGTGTGTGTGCGTGTGTGCGTGCACGCGCGCGTGTGTGTGTGTGTGTGTGTGTGTGTGTGTGTGTGTGTGTGTGTGTGTGAAAGCCTGGAAGAACTAGTAAATATGCCAAAACGTATCAGGGGTTTGAATGGTGGTGAGAGAATGGAGGCGTCTGTTTCATATAAGACTGAATTTTCCAAAAAATGTATAGAGAGAAAGCAAAGTTGTTATAAACAAAAGCAAATGTTTAAAAAATGTACATCTGTGCTTAGTAAATAGCTTTTATAAAATATTTAGAGAAAATGTTTATCAATTTGAATCTTTGTATCTTTCAACACTCAGTTTTAATAGATTGCCACTTACTAGAGTAATTGTTTTTTTTCTCTTTCACCTCATTTTTATATATTTTTACCTTTCCTCCTCAACAACAACTGTGCATAGTTTAATAAAATAAAGTAAGATCACAGTAAGTTGATATGTGGCTTAAAAGTAGATTTGTTTCTAGACCAAAGAGTAAAAGGTGCTTATTAGAGGTGCTGCTTATCAGTATAGCTCCCTCCCCTTGAGGCTTGAAAATACAAACTGCAACCTCAGTTGATGCACAGCCTCACCCTTCTCCAGACATACTCTAATATTAATAATGATTTAAATGCTTTTTTAGAAGTTGTGAGCCTGCACAATTTGCTAATAGAACTACTGATCAGAATCTAATAAAAGCGTAATATTGAAATTGACCATTTCTCTGGCCCACCAGCCTATCAGAGTGGCTGTATGCAAATTAACCCAGCCAAGATAGAGACTGGCAGCCACAGAGTGGGTGGCAGTGGGTATGGCACGGGTGGTGGCGGGCAGTGGCTCTGTGGGGCCGCCACGTCTGATTGGCTGGAGCACAGCCGGCGCTAAAAGCGCCTTGCAGTGCTGGTCAGAGAGGTGGCTCTGCAGACCACCATGTCCCATCGACCACCACAGGGTGCTAAGTGCCTGCCCCTGGCCTCGGGCCGGGGGTGAGTACTTAGCACTGTGCATGCAGCAGCTCCTCAGGTCACCGTGTCTGATCAGAGAGGCAGCTCCGCGGACCACTGTGTCCCATCGGCCACCACAGGGCGCTGAGCAAGCAATGGGGAAGCAAGTGATGGGGACCCACAGGCAGCACCCAGCAGGGCCTGCTTGGAGGTCACCATGATGACCCCCACGCAGACAAGTGGAGGCTGCAGGCAGCACACAGCAGGGCCTGCTGCACTGCCATTGGGGAGCAAGGAATCTCTGGGAGGTCACTGTGGTGACCCCCTAGCAGACAAGCATGCCTCAGGCAGCACACAGCAGGGCCTGCTGAGCTGGTGGCTGTGGCGAAGGGGGAGCAAGTAATCAGGACCCGCAGGCAGCACCCAGCAGGGCCTGCTGGGTGGTGGCAGCGGCAATTGGGGAACAGGCAAGCAGGGCAACCATGGAGCAAGCAATGGGGACCCACAGGCTGCACCCAGCACAGTCTGCTGGGTGGTGACTGCATCCACTAGAGAGCAGGCAAGAGGGGTGACCAGTGAGCAGGCAAATGGCCTGCAGGCAGCACCCAGCAGGGCCTGCTTGCCCACCCCTGTGGTGTGGAACAGACAGGCCCGGCAGAGAGCAGAGAACCACGTGGAGTGGGCCCAAGCCATCAGTAGCACATCTCCTGAGGGCTCCCAAAATGGGGAGGGTGCAGGTCGGGCTAAGGGACCTCCCCACCTGCCCTACCCCTCCCTCACCTACCCGTGCACGAATTTCGTGCACCGGGCCCCTAATCCATACAATAAAAAGAGAAACCTGGTATGTTTATTTGTAGTATCTGGGACCAAAAGTATCAGGTAATAATCCTTGCTGTGCCTTCCTCAGTAGAATTCCATTTCTATTCTTTTATTCCTTTATTAAAGTGTTTTTCTTAAAAACTATCCAAGATTGACTATATTTCAGGCAATTTTAATTAGTTCATGAAACCCAAATTTAAAAATGTTTATAATGTAAACATTAAGTAAGCAACATATAATCTCTATAATCTAAGTATTTAAAACTTGAGTTGAATTTTAGAAAATAAAGCATAAAATTTAAAAAAATATATAAAGAACATTTTCCTATTCCTAATAGGATCTGCATCTTACAAGTCTATTTCATTTGTACATAAAGCTTTCATCAGATGGGAAGACATGAGCTTTTTCTGAATGGAGGTTATGAATTTATACCTTCTTTATCAAAACTATAGAAGGACATGAGCACAAAGCAGGAAGTCAGAAGGAAAGGGAAGCAGAGGAATTGACAAATATGTTGGGAATAATTCAATGTTCCATAAGAATAGATTCACCGGCTCATCATGTTGTACACCTTACAGTGTTATATGTTAACTATCCAATCTAATAAAAGAGTAATTTGCAAATTAACCATCACTCTGAGACACCTAAGCCACGCCCACCAACCAATCAGAGCAGCTGTATGCAAATTAACCCAGCCAAGATGGCGGCTGGCAGCCACGGAGCTAGAGCAAACAGGAGGCTTCTGTTGCACCAACGATGGAGCTGAAACTGATTGCCTAGGCTGGCCAGGCCTCTGCTCAAGGCAACAAAGTTTCAATTATAGAAGATAAATCAACCCCAGAAACCTGATTTCAGCCAGGCTCGCTGGGAGGTTGGGTCAATGGGAGCTGTGGGAAGCCTGAAAATGGCCCTCAGCCCCTCATCCCCTCACCCAGGCTGGCCAGGCACCCCAGTAGGCACCTGAACCTTGAAGGAACTGTGGGAAGCCTGAAAACAGCCCTCAGCCCCTCACCCAGGCTGGCCGCACCCCCATGGGGTGAGGGTCCCCATTGGGGGGCTTCACCAGCCTGCAAACAGCCATCAGCCCCTCACCCAGGTTGGCCAGGCATGCCAGCAAGTCAACATCCCCTGAGGGGTCCCAGACTGTGAGAGGACACAGGCTGGGCTGAGGGACCCCCCTGAGTGCACAAATTTTTGTGTACTGGGCCCCTAGTATCTCAATAAAGCTGGGAAAAACAAAGGATTTACAAACTAAAATATAAGTTTTTTTTATAGCTTAAGACCTGTCCATATATAGTTCTTATACCCCTTTTTATATCTTTGACACTAAATTTCACAGAAGAATTCAATTATTCTCACTATAATGGTAGATGTAGGCATCCACGCAGATCTCTGGTTGTCACGATCTATACTTGCAAGTAGCTCCTGAAACCTTTTTCCATATCTCTATGTGAATTCATTCATGTGAATGTCAGTACAACTCTAAAAGGCTTGGCAGACGTAAAAATGCATTTGTCTTTCATCTTGAACTTTTAACTTTCTTTAAATGTCCAGAAAAAGCTCTGCTAAAGGCCTGTCCCTGCCATAGGAAGCCTGCTTTTGATTCACTAATGAATCAGATTTGCAGCCCTGGAGTGTGATGGCTCCCCTGCAGCTGGCAAATGTATTAAGTTGTCTCTCACAGTATTTAAGGAAGCACCCCCAGTGGTGACTAACAGGAGCTGAGCCCTTCTCCTGAGAGCCACTACCCAATGGAAATGTCACAGGCAGCCCAGTGACCCAGAAAGGCTTCATCTGACAGCCCCCTGAGTCAGAATGAGAGGGCTGTCCCCACTCCAATTCTTGTCTTCTCATAAAATGAATTTGAATGACATAAAATGAATTTGAATGAGAGACCCTGATAGTGTTGTGATAAAGCCAATTTATTAAAGCAATTAAAGCAAGCACATTTATTAAAGAAGCAAGGCAAACAAATCTATTTCAGATGGCTGGGAACACAGATGAACATCACTCAGTTGATCTGAAGAGTGAGTTGGTTGAGGGTTCACATTATATACCCTCCTGTCTGTAGGTTTCAAAATTCCTCTGCTAAATATCTTGGTACAGATTAATTCTCAAGATCCATTTTTACTATTTTGTGGCCTCCCAAAAATTCATGAGAAGCAACTGGCAATTTTATCTTACCAAGCTTTAAGATTTCTAGCTTCCCTGTTTAGGGAGTAAAAAATAAAATTGCTTCCTTTGTTTCCCCCTTCCCCCTCTCCCACTCCTCACCTGCATTTTTTAGTTGGAGAGTCATTAACCATTTGCTTTCAAAAATCTTTGGGTAAGATAAGGGCTTGCAGTTTACATGCTAGTTGCAAATTGCCCACACTGTTTGGCCTTGTTTTAGCTTTATTTGGTCTTAGTTTCCTTATTCAACTTGTCCTGGAATTCTCCTCGCTTCTCACTGCTGCGTAACAGAAATGCCATCCTTGAGAAATGGCAACTACTATGAGCCAAAAAAATATGCTCTTTATAAGTAGCGTTTATAAATGGGGAAAAAAAGCATAAACATTTCCACAAAAGTAACTTTCAACATCATCTGACCAACAGAACAAGATTACAAAAATGATGAAAAGAAAAGAGATAAAATGAGTTAGTGTGTCAATAAAAGACTCCATGTCAATGCAAGGCTTAACTGAGATTATATATATATATATATATATATATATATATATATATATATATATCCTTGACTTTCACATAATAAAATTTCAACCTTTGATGGACTTACAAGAAGTTCTCAAAATAAAACTATTTGGTTGCCAAAGAATGACAGTATATGAATTCTTTGCTGTGGGAATCTTCTGTTGCTCTTACTTCTTAAATCTCTTGTTGAGGTAAAGAAAGTGGAAAGATGTCTCTCTCATGACTGGAAGAGGTAAAATGTAGGAAGAGGTAAAATGCTGTGGGCACTGGAACACCAAGATAAGATGAGAAAGCTAATGGCTATGCTAATGTCAGAATTGTTGGGGGAGACATGTTAGAAGAGCTGGAGGCAGATAATCCAGCAATATAAGCAGATGGGATATTTTGTTAGTAGAAGATTCACCAGTTTAATGAATGGAACCTGTGGAAAGAAGCAGTAGAGGTAGGGAGGAGTTAAACAAGTAACCTAGTGCTGCCACCAATCTCCACCCACTTCATGGTGGCTGATGCTTCAATTTAAAGCCATGCTCTCTACCTACCAAGACCTAAGTGCTTCTTTGAAATTCTGCCTAATTCACCAATCCCTGTGGTCAGTGCTAATTATTTCAACTGATTTGGTTGAGAAAGCATATTTGACATCGTGTGTATTGTGGTCAAGGGATCTCGCTTTGGTATCAGACACACCTACTAGTAAGTTAGAACTGAATCTCCACCACGTCCTAGCTCCAAGGTCTTGAACTACAGGGATAATAGTATCAACCTCATAGGCTGTGGCTAAGATTAGAAATGAGACTCCCACCAAGAATGCTAAAGAAATTGTGGCTATTATTACCTCTTTAGAATGGTCTTTGTTTGAGTAAACAAAATATTTATAATATATTCACCATTCTTCAGAGGCTGGTCAGTCTTTAGTCACAGACAGGTGTTGATCAATGCCTATTCTGTGATGTCTCATAAATCTCATTAGTCAAATCAACAGTTGGGGAGGAAAATGACCATTCCCTCATTCATTCAATCATTCATCTGACATATACTCATCAGGCATGCCCCATGTGCCCTACACTGTTCTATGTGCTAAGGACACAAAGTCCACTATATCATGACACCTGGAGCTCAGGAAACTCCATACCTTGCATGGGGTTTTTCTTTGTTAAAAGCACATAGTGTTCATTATAGTTTTATTTAGAATGCAATATTTTAAAAAATATTCACAGATTAAATAGTTTTATGGACTCTTATTTTATGAAATAGTACATTGCTATTGAAACAATACATTCAAAAGGTAATAATATGAGATGTTAGAGATAAACTGTTAAGAAAAACAAGTAACCTAAAACTGTATATATACAGATAATGAAATAATACTTTTATGGAAAACTATACTTTGTATCTATCCATGTGCCAACTTTGAGATAGATAGACTAAAATACTGTTATTTTATGAGGTTATTGGATCTTTTATTCCAATCTTGACTACAGACATAGAAAAAAAGAAATCATAGTCTCTTTTCATATATTATAATAGAATTACATATTTCAAAGAAATACTAGCTATCTGAAGCCATCAGATTATAATATCGTATCTAAGAAAAGAGTAATATGCAAATTAGGCATCACTCTGTCACAAATATGGCCACCCCCATGGACACAAGATGGAGGCACCCATAGCCACATCATGTCTAATACAAGAATAATATGCAAATTAGGCATCACTCCGTGAAAAAGATGGTCTCTCCCATGGCCACAAGATGGTGGCGCCCAGTCCGGCTCAGCCCCACCACTGAAGTGGTCAGGCTTGTTAGCCAGGCATGTGGTGGGGAAGGCGGGGGCCTGAGGGGCAGAACAGATGATCAGAGGGGGCTGGGGTTCCCTGCCCAGGCCAGAGGCCTTCGCCAGAGTCCTCAGGCATGGGCAAGGGCAAACCCGGTGATCAGAGGGGCAGGATCAGAGCCTGCGATTGTAGGGGTCTGGGCACCGGTGGAGCTGGCAAAGCAGGGGTTTGGGGGTCCCCTGCCCAAGCCTGCAGCCTTGGCCAGAGGCTGCCAGTGGGGCAAGGGCAGAGCCAGCAATGGCAGGGGGCAGGATCAGGGCCAGTGATCGCAGAGGTCTGGGCTCTGTGAAGCTAGCAATTGGAGGGATTTGGGGGTCTTCTGCCCAGGCCTGCAGTCTCAGCCAGAGGTTACAGGCCTTGGCAGGGGTGGAGCTGGGATTGGAGGGTCAGGGGCAGAGCCGGTGATCAGAATGAACTAAAGAAGAAACACCTTTTCTTACTACTCATTGGCTAAGCTCCCTGTATGCCACTGATAATATTCTTAGTAACTTGGGTAATAAGAATCCCTAAAGGCAATCTAGGATTTTTCCACCACACTCCTGGAGAAAAAAATGAAGGTCCACTGCTGGAGGGCTAAGAAATGTCATATCCTGCTCTAGCCAGTTTGGCTCAGTGCACAATGCCTCAGCTTGCTGACTGCAGGGTGTGGGTTCAATTCTGATCAAGAGCATGTACCTAGGTTGCAGGCTCCTCCCTGGCCAGGGCTCAGGTCAGGGCATATGCAGGAAGCAACCAATCAAATTGTTCCTCTCACTTTGATGTTTCTCTGTTTTTCCCTTCTCTTCCACATTCTCTAAAAATCAGTGGAAACATATCCTTAGGTGAGGATAAAAAGGAAAGAAAGAAAGAAATGTCATATCCTATGGAAGACACATCTTGAAAATGCCTAAAGAAAGAGTCATCTCTTCATGGTGAAGAGACTGGAGTCCATGTTGATGAAAACACCTTGGTGGCTGCAGTGACTGGCAGTGGCTGCAGCAGTGGGGTGATGGGACTGGTGGCTTCCCCTAATTAGCCTGGTCACCTCCCACAAAGGGAGGCCAGACTGCAGCTTAGGCCCGCTCCCCAAGGGGATCAGGGAGCAGGCCTAAGTCTTTGGTAGGACACCTCCTGAAGACTCCCAATAAGTGAGAGGGGGTAGGCTGGGCTGAGGGACCTCCCCCCAGTGCACACATTTTGTGCACCAGGCCCCTAGTATGATGAAAACACAACATAACCAAGTATATTTTATTCCAAGGATGATTATAAAAAATATATCAGTGTAATTGTCCACAGATAAAAGTAGTGAAGTCATGATTACTTAAACATATGCTGAAAATCATCTGATGTAAACCAAACATTGTATAAAAAAATTATAAACAAGATGTTTCCTTAGTCTGGTAATCTACACTAATAAAAGAGAAACATGCAAATTAACCATCTCTCCGTCATTCCACCACTCTGCTACACCCACCAGCCAATCAGGAGTGAGTATGCAAATTAACCCAACTAAGATGGCAGCAGCCACAGAGCTGGAGTGAGTAGGAGGCTTGGGTTGCTCCCAGTGATGAAGGAAGCCAAGCTTCCCGCCTTCCCTGGCTGGCCCTGAGCTCCCTCAAGGCTACAAAATTTCAATTATAGAAGTTAAATAAATCCCAGATAGCTGCTTCCAGCCCACTTTGGCCATCAACCTCTCACCCAGGTTGGCCAGGCACCCCAGCGGGACTGCCCCCACCTTGAAGGGGTTATGGGAAGCCTGCGAACAGCCATCAGCCCCTCACCCAAGCTGGCCATACCCCCCTAAGATGAGGGTTCCCACTGGGGAGCTTGACCAGCCTGCAAACAGCCATCAGCCCTTCACCCAGTCTGGCCAGGCACCCCTTCAGGGCAAACCAGCCATCCCTGCCCTATGCACCAGGCCTCTATCCTATATAATAAAAGGGTAATATGCAAATTGATCCTAACAGCAGAACAACTGGGAATGACTGGTCACTATGACATACACTGACCACCAGGGAGCAGATGATCAAAGCAGGAGCTCCCCCATGGTGGTCAGTGTGCTTGCACAGGGGGAGCTCTGCTCAGCCACAAGCCAGGCAGGTGGCTGCTAGTACAGCGATGGTGGTGGGAGCCTCTCCCACCTCCTCAGCAGCGCTAAGGGTATCTGACTGCAGCTTAGGCCTGTTCCTCGCTGGCAAATGGACATCCCCCGAGGGCTCCCAGGCTGCCAGAGGGATGTCTGACTGACAGCTTAGGCCTGATCCCCTGGGAATCAGGTGTAAGCCAGAAGGTGGACATCCCCCGAGTGGTCCCAGACTGCGAGAGGGCACAGGCTAGGCTGAGGAACCACCTCTTCCCCCCGAGCGCACAAATTTTTGTGCACTGAGCCTCTAGTTTTTAATAAAAAACAAACAGCAAATATTTTACTTAAAAATATATTTAGATATAGTTCCTTGTTAAAATAAAGAACACAACAAAGATGTTCAGTATCACTTACATTGTTTAAAAGAGGACTGATATCCTGGAAAAATACTATAGGATAAGAGAGATAAGTTGTACAATTTTTGTCTGGCTAGTATGGTTCAGTGGTTGAGCATCAAGCCAGGAACCAGAAGGTCACCAGTTCCATTCCTTGTCAGGGCACATACCTAGGTTGCTCAGTCCCCAGTGGGGAGCATGCAAGAGGCAGCTGATCAATGTTTCTTTCATCCATGTTTCTATCTCTCTATCCCTCTACCTTCCTCTCTCTCTAGAAATCAATAAAAATATTTTTAAAAGACATACAAATTTTTAAAATAAAGACATAAACAAAAAATGATGAAATAATTTACCTTTAAAAGCCAACAGCATTAACAAGATAAGCATATAAAAATAAATACTATTTCTGTTCACTGGCAATCATGACCTAGAAAATACATCCAGGAGGAAGGTATACCATATTTTTCTGTGTATAAGATACCCCATGTATAAGACACCCCCCAGTTTTCCAACCCAAAATTAAGAAATCAATATTTTAAACATTTTGCTGGGTTTTCTCTTAAAGCCTTCTCTTTTTTTGGCATCTTAAGGAATTATTCTTCCTGTTTTCTCCACTGTCTGATCATACACTCAGTGGGAGGAGGTACAAATTATCTCTCTGCAGCTCTATTTCCATGTTCTTTTGCATAGCTGATTACATTCAGTTTGAATTTTGCAGAGTCAGACAATCGTTTACCGGCATTTATCTTTTCACTTTTTGACATCGTTATGGGCTCAAAAAGCTCCAGTCCCTGTTGCATCTGCGCACTCTCCACCTCCACCTCCAATTACGGCATCAGATGACATCAATAACAATAAGGTTTGGAAGAAGTCTGTATGAAGGTATGGGCAACTATGCATGTGCTCAGCTCCCACCTCTGCTGACTTCCGTGTATAAGATGCCCCTCAATTTTCAGTCTAATGATTTTAGAAAAAAATAGCATCTTATACATGGAAAACTATAATTTGTAATAGCTGTAAAGAAAGAAATTATCTAAGAATTAATGAAGAATATGCCAAAAATATGGAAAGTAACCTAAAACTCTATTTGTTCACATAAAAGAACTTCTAAATTAATGGAAAGTCTGTGCTCTTCCACAGGAACATTTCAAATGTTCATAATAGCAACATTTCAAGTGCAACAAAATTATTACAGAGTGTTCTAGTCATAAATCTGGCTGGATTCTTTGTAACAAATGTAATGAATATATTCTCGAATTTATATGGATATGTAATGGGAAATGTTTAATGATTTAATTAGATAGAATTGATAATTTCTTCCTTAACGAAGGACACTATCAGCAAAGTACAAGTTACCAGATTGGGGACATACTGAGAATAAACATATCTCTAAAACTAACAAAGAAACACTATTTAAAATACAAGGTATCCTAAAAAATATCTATAGCTGATAGCTCAATTAATGTTACTTTCCTTTCAGATTTAACCCATGGGAGTTAATAATGGCAGCCAAAGTGTGTATACATTTTTTTGAGACACCCTGTGTACCTGAGTGCCTACAAATCAACCAGAAAGAGATACAAAATTCCATAATATATGAATGAAGAATATGAATTTACACAGCGGGTGGGCCAAATGTCTAACTGGGATAAGTCATCTTCAAATTCATTAGTAATTATAAACATAACACTGAAATGAGTTATCCATTTACACTCGTGTATTTGTCAAACATTAAAATGCTAGATGTTATCGTGTATTGTCTGTGATGTGATGATACAAGATCTCTCATTCCTTTTGTTGCTCTTGAGAATATTCTAATAGTTATTCACATTTAAATTGTATTTATTCTAGGGCTAATTACCCCAACGGTTAAAAAAAAGATTTCAAAATATCTATGAAAGGATCCTATATAATAAAGAGGAAATATGCAAATTGACCATCATTCCTCCACAAAGATGGCTGCACCCACAGCTGAGGCCGAGTTCCCATAATGAGCCTTAAAGATCAATCAGTAGGGACCTGAGGCTGAGTGCCTCCTCCTCCGTGGGGCTTGACGAGGGACCTCAGGCCATGCCCCCCCTGTCCTAGCACCAGGCTGGGGGACCCCAGGCCATGCCTCCCACCCAGCAGGGCTTGACAGGAGACTTTGGGGCACACCCCCTGCCCTGGTGCCAGGCCAGGGGACCTCAGTCTGTGCCCCCACCCACCCAGAGCCAGGCCAGGGGACCTCAGGCCATGCCCCTCCAAACCTGGCACGAAGCCAGGGGACATGAGGCCATGCCCCCCCACCCTAGTGGGGCTTAATAGGGGTCCTCAAGGTGTGCCCCCTGCCCCAGTTCTGGGCTGGAGGAACTCAGGCTGTACCCCCTTCCCTGGTGCCAGGCCAA
The DNA here is from genome assembly GCA_004026665.1 of Murina feae. Classification (NCBI taxonomy): domain Eukaryota; kingdom Metazoa; phylum Chordata; class Mammalia; order Chiroptera; family Vespertilionidae; genus Murina; species Murina feae. Next base: position 12,847 of record PVJC01032859.1, read on the forward strand.
GAGACCTCAGGCCATGCCCTCTGCCCAGTGGGACTTGACAGGGTACCTCGGTCTATGCTTCCCACCCTGGCGCCAGACCAGGGGACTGAGGTCACACCCCCCACCCAGCGGGACTTGACGAGGGACCTCAAGGTGCACTCCCTGCCCTGGTGCTGGGCTGGGGGACCTCAGGCTGTGTCCCCCAGCCCAGCACTAGGCCAGGGGGCTTCAAGGGAACCTCAGGCTGCTCCCCCCACCAGGCAGGGCTTGATGGGGGTCCTCAGGCCATGCCCCCCCAGCCTGGCACCAGGCCAGGGGACCTGAGGCTGCACCCCCCATCTGGCAGGGCTTAACAAGGGTGGAACTGAGCAGGTCTGGATCTAGCCTAATGAGTGGGGGAGGCCCCCAAGTCTGGGTCTCAGACAATTTTGAGGCACATGTGGGTGGGTGGGTGGGTGGGGACTTGACTCTGGGTCCCGTGGTGCACCCCAGACTCTGACAGGAGGAAGATTTTCATATACATTTTACTAAGTGTCTTTCATGTCTGACACTTCTATTATAGAGAAAGGGCAAATAGCAATATTAAAATATTTCCTCTAATTAATCCCCTTTTAATGTGCACGAATTTTGTGCACCAGGCCACTAGTATATCTATAAGAATAAACAGCACAGTAATCTTTTGTGTTAAGTTCAATTTGAAGGTAATATAGGAGTCCATAAGTAAAAGATAAATGTAAAATTTTAATTTATATGAAGTCTTTTTCACTTATATTAACAAATTTTCAGCAATATTTTAGAATATAACTTGCATAATAAATTCACATGTATTTAGTTAATTTAATTCTAACATTAAATTCCAAAGTCATTATCCTTTGTAATACAGAAAAAAAATTATGACTCTACTAATTTTTTACCATGAGAGTTTTCTTTCACATCTCTTGATTCCATCTTGAATAGCAGATGCTTTCCAAGTTTGAAAAATATCACCACCTGTGCATCATCATTTTCAATCTCATCCATTCACTTAAAAAATTCAAACCACAAAATTTAGGTCTGATAAAAGTGTTTGCATTTGCTTCCCTGGCATATGCATGCTCTTAATATTTTTCAGTATGCTTGATTTTGCTTTTTTATTCTACACTCTAAGTCTATATACTTCTATAGCCCCTCTCCTTGCACCTGTTCTGACTCTCAAATGTATATATCCATCCAGACATCTCCTCTAAGCCTCAGATCCCACTTAATGTGGCTATAACCCTAAAATATCCCTGTTTGTATTTTTATTGCAGATAAATTGACTGGTTTTCTAACTAAAAACCTTGGCATCATTTTCATTTTTTTTAATCTCACATGTTTCAGCCAATTAATCAGTACACCCTGCTTACTTCTAGCAGCCAATCATTTCTGAATGGAGTCCCTTCCACTCAGTCTTTATTACCACTCCCTCTAATCAGTGATTCTCAACCTTCTGGCCCTTTAAATACAGTTCCTCATGTTGTGACTCAACCATAAAATTATTTTCGTTGCTACTTCATAATTGTAATTTTGCTACTGTTATGAATCGTAATGTAACTATCTGATATGCAGGATGGTCTTAGGTGACCCCTGTGAAAGGGTCGTTCGACCACCAAAGGGGTCACTACCCACAGGTTGAGAACCGCTGCTCTAAATCAAACCCTCATTATTGCTGTTACTGTGCTTGGAGAGAGGAAGAGTTTACTAACTACTCCCCCAAGTTTTTACTGTCTCCTTCAGACCTTTCTTCCAGTGAACCTTCAGAATAAACCCTTGGAAGAGCAATCTGACCTAATCATTTCCATATTTAAATCCCTTCAGCTGATCTTCAACTTCTAAAGAGTACCATCCAAGATTCCTGCCAAATCAGTTAAGTCTTTCACCTTTGGAAAAATACAGTTGATTAAAGCCATGATCTTTAAACTTTTATGTTGCATAGCCCTATTAATAAATGTTTTAAACACACCCTCAAAGTATGTATTTATTTATAATTATATGTACATAATTGTTAATATGTTATGCTTATAAAATACTAGAGACCCAGTGCATGAAATTCATGCATGGGAGAAAGGGAAAGTCCCTCAGCCCAGCCTGCACTGTCTCCAATCTGGGACCCTTCAGGGGATGTCCGACTGCCTCTCACAATCCAGGACCTCTGGCTCCTAACTGCTTGCTTGCCTGCCTGATTACCCCTAACTACTCCCCTGCTGGCCTGATCACCTTAATCACCTCTGCCTTGCCCTGCATCTGGGACCCACGATTTTCTTCTCCGGCTGGTTGAAGCCACCCAGGACCTGGGCTACCCTCCTTCTGGGAGGCCACCCAGGACCCGGGCAGGCTTCACCAGGGCCAGCCAAAGCCACAGAGGACCCTGGGCGGGTGGCTTGTCCCTCTCCTGGGCCACAGCCTGGCTGGTCCCCATTCCTCTCTTCCTAGTATTGAGTGTCTGAGCTGTTACAGTGTAACAGCATGAGGGCATGACAACCATTTGCATATTAGCTCTTTATTATATAGGCTTCACTAAAATTTGAGATTAAAAGAAACAAATAATAGTACCAATATTTTTTTGACTCTGTGTACTCCTGAGGAATTTATAAACATACTTTTGTCATCACTGGACTAAATAGTGTTGTTAATAAACTCAAGGTCACAGCTTTGATAGCTCTTTCTGCCAGTTAATACTTTTTACATATAGTAACAGACTATGCTCTTCATTCAAGTCAGGCCTGTTAAAATGTGAAATTGAATCAGAGTACCTTGGAATTTGAAAGGACTGTTATGGCCCAACCATATTCCCTATATTCCCTTCAAGAAGTGGTACAGAAAAGCACAGGAAATGATCAATGTAAATTTATCTCCACAGCTGCAATCCGGGTAATGCCTCATACCTTAGAGAAGCATACATCATCTCCATGTATGAGTCATTAGCCTGTGACGAAAAACTAACTTTGAGCTTTTATTTCTTCCTTCAGAAACCTTCTTTAGCTAGCTATTTTACTTATGGTTTTGTTCTTTTTTCATACGTATCATAAGCTTTTTTTCTGGCTTCACATTTTCCCTTGAACCAATTTCAACTTGGAAATCTCTCTTCTTTCTTTTTTGACTAGATGTGCACTGACATATTATAATTCCCACTCTTCCCTTATTACTTCACTCAGATCTCTTTCTTTCACTCAGTTCTCTGATCTGAGTTGCAGTATTATCTATCCATTTCTCTATTAGACAATGTCACTTTGTCTTAACTCAGGCTTCCATGACAAAACACCACAGACTGGGTAACTTAATAATATAAATTTTGAAAGGTTCAGCGTTGAGCCAGGGTCACACAGAAGAGACTCAAGGCTCAGTGTAATTAAAATAATATTTATTTATTCCTGGCACCTGGTGCAGGTGGGCTGATCTTGAGAGTCAGCCTTAAAAGGGGAGGGAGCAGGCTTTTTATGTGCTCAGGGAGAGCTGCATATGGGGTTTCAGCTTGACACATGTACAGTATCAGGACCGTGCCCCGGTCCTAGTTTTACAGTCTTGCCCTTTGTCTTTTTGCTGGTGCCAGACGTCTTTCTTCCTGGGGGCTGTATAGAAGTTGTGGTCTTCAGAAATTTCTGTAAAATAAGCATGTTTGTGCAAGGCTTAGACTTCAAGAATGAGTTTTCTTTTATTAGCCCCTACTAAATAGAGCCCTGTACCTTGATTAACCCTTTCAGCTTTATTTCCTCATAATTCTGGAGCTGAAAGCTCCAAATCAGGGTGCCAGTATGATTGAGTCTGGTGAGGCCTCTCTTCCTGGCTTACAGATGGTTGCTTGCTCACTCTCTCTTCACATGGCAGGGAGAGAGAGAGAAATAAGTTCTCTAGAGTTTCTTTATGTAAGGGCACCAATTCAAAGGTAGGAGTTAGAGCTTCAACATATGAATTTTGAGGGAACCTAATTCAGTTCATAACATTTCAGCCTGGATCCCACAAATTCATATATTTTTCCCATGCAAAGTTTATTCATTTCATCCCGACAGCCCCAAGAGACTTAACTCATCCCAGCATCAATTCTAAAGTTTAAAGTCAAACGTCTCATCGAAATGTCATCTAAATCAAGGTGTAATTTATCCTGAGGCGTATTTCCTCTCCAGTTATAAACCTGTGAAACCAGGTAAGTTATGTGCAAAATGAATTGTAGAACAGACATTAAAGAGGCGTTTCCATTCTCTATGGGAGAAATCAGAAGGAAGAAGGGGTGGCAGGTTCCCAGCAAGCCCAAAATCTAGCAAAGAAAATTCCACTGGCTCTTAAGGCTCAAGCATAAGCCTCTTTAGCTTAATGTTTCATCTTTCAGAACCACTGGGGGTTGGGGGTAAGTAGCACCCTGAAATCTTTGCTGGGTAGTCCCAACCCCACAGCCCTGCAGGATGATCCCTCCTCTATAGCTTCAGGTGGAGGCCATCCAACCTATAGAAACCAGGGCAGTGGCTTTGATGATGTCTGATTCATCTCCAAGATCATCTTTCCCACTTCTGGAAGAATAGTGCATGTTTGAAAGTGCGTAGCTCTAGCCTCCTCATCTGCCAAATCCAAGTCTGTCAGCCTTCCTTCATTTTGCCCAGTCTCCATCCAGTTTACTGGTAAGTAGGCAGTGTATCTGTTTATATAAGCCAATAAACTCTGTTGAGTCACAGTTTAACCACACCTTGATGTTCTTTTTAAAAGATTCTTTCTCATTTTTTACACTACAGACAGGCTGAGAATTTTCTAAATCTTCAAGATCTGTTTCCTTAAAAAGGAACTTAATTCTTTCTTCAATCCCTTTCTCTCTTCTCACACTTTACTATAAAGTCAGGAGAAACCAAGCTGTTTCTTCAACATTTTTCTTAGAAATTTTCTCAGTCAAATATGTAATTTTATTACATGTTCTACCTTCAACAAACACTAGAACAAAGTTAAGCCAAGTTTTTCCTCTTTAAATCAAGAATCACCCTTCCCCCCTCCCCATTTATAATAATATGTTATTCATTTTTATCTGAAATCTCACCAGAATGTCTGTATTTCTAGTATGTTCCTCAAAATTCTTCTAGTCTCTACCCATTATCTAGTTTCAAATACATTTCCATATGTTTAAGTAGTTTTCACAGCAGCACCCATCCTCTTGGTTCCCAAATCTGTATTTATCAGTGTTCACCAGAAAAAAACAGAACCACTACATAAATATTCACACATATACACACAGCAAGAGATTTATGATAGATTTATTATAAGAAGTTCACTCATGTGAGGCTAAGTCCTAAGATTTGTAGTTTGCAAGCTGGAGACTCACAGAACCCAAGTTTAGGTCCAGTTCATCTTTGTTGGCAGACTGGGAAAGATTAATGCCTCAGCTCAAGCATACAAGTCAAAAGAGTTTCCCCTTACACAGCCTTTTAGTTCTATTTAAGTGTTCAGTTGATTGAATGAGGCCTTGTCTGCATTACAGAGGGCAATTTACTCTGTCTACCAATTCAAATGTTAACCTCATCCCTCAATACCCTCAGACCTCAGAGACCTACCTAGAATAATGTTTGACTAAATACATAGGCACTTCATGGTCCCTCCAGTTGGCACATAAAATTAACCATCACATACCTAATGCCCTAAGTGATTTGTGCCTGGACACAGTTGCACAATTAGAAGATCATAATTTCTTTATATATTTATAAAAAACTCATACTACTGAACAACAATCAAATCTAGTTTAAAAAAATGAACCAAGGATCTGAAAAGACACTTTTCTAAGGAAGACATACAGATGATCAACAGACATATGAAAAGATGCTCAATATCACTAGTTATATGATAAATGGAAATAAAAACAATAGTGAGATAGTATCTCCCACCTGTTAGAATGGCTATTATCAGTAAGACAAGAAATAACAAATGTTGAAGAGAATGTGGAGAAAAGGGTCCTCTCACACACTGCTGGTGGAAAGATTGTTGGAGCTGCTATGAAAAAATGGTATGGAGTTTCCTTAATTACTACTAAGAATACAACTATCATAGACCTATCAATCCCTCTTCTGAGTATCTACTTGAAAAATTTGAAAACACTTCTTTGTAAAGAAAAATGTACCCTGTTCATTGCAGCATTATTCACAATAGCCAAGACATAGAAACAACCTACGTGTCCTTCGACAAATAATTGGATAAAGTTGTGGTACATGGAGAAACAAGATGGCGGCATAGGGTAGACACCGTAAATGCAGCCGTGAACAACTATTTCAGAAAAACCTTGAAAAGAACACACGGACACCACTCGCACCCACAGGAAGGCTGGCTCAGTGAAAATCCTACAACTAGAGAAGAGTCTGAGACTCAGAGGAGCAGCGGAAGCAAAGTACAGAGGTAGGGAGGCGCGCGCACGGGCTCGGGGAAGGGCTGGTACCGGATGTCGTGGTTCTTTTCCAAAACGGAGAGAGCCACAAGCTCCCAGAGGCTCTGAACTCCAATTCCAGGCGAGTTTCTGAGGACCAGACACCCAGAGAAGGGGGACTGACTGGCACCAGGAGGAAATCCAAAGCGGGTTTCTCTCAGCGTTGCTTGCAGCAATTACAATGGGACACAGAGACCTGGTGTCTCTCAGCGCAGGGCTGAGAAGCGCCATAGCTATTTGCTCCGCCCTGCCCTGCAAACTCCCCGAGGCCCCGCCCCTCCCAAGCTGCGTCAGAGCTAGGGCAGAGGCTTAATCAACGCCTCCTTAAAGATACAGGAGCCAGCCCCAACCCAGTGGCCAGAGTGGGACTAACCTAAACAAAACAGATCCACAAGGAACACACCCGGGGCAGATGCAGTGAGCATAAAAGCTCCACTGAAACAACTCTTGCCCCAT
>PVJC01032860.1:0-19722 GCA_004026665.1 Murina feae
GCTGGAAGGCTGGGGATGGTTGGGGGGGAGTTGGGAGATCAACTGAAAGACTTGCATGCATGCATAGGAGAATAATCAGTGGACACGGGAAACTGGGGGTTAGGGAGGAGGGGGGGGAAGGGCAAGGGGAAAAAATGGAGATCTATCTATCATCTGTTGTAATACTTATCTATCACTTGTTGTAATACTTTAAGCAATGGAAAAAAAAAGACTGAAGGTGAGCACTTAATTTAAAAAAATTCATAGATTTTTATATATCTACCAAAAATTTTAATTATTTGAGCTATATAAGAAAGAAATGACACCACTTATAATTTTTATTTGTTTCTTTTTTGTGGGGGTGGTTGTTTATTTTAGAGATAAAGACATTTACAGAGAAACTTTGGAGTGTCTGTGTGGGAGGTAAGAGACCCCATGTCAACCCACCTGGTGACAATCCAAATTCTAATAAAACTCCCCTGGCCACTGGACAACTGTGTGATTTCATTTTCCTCTCTGACCTTTAATTTCTTCCCTATGAATTGGGGGAAGCAATACTTTTCTCATAGAAGGGTTATAAGGTGGAGTGCCAATATTTATAAAATGTCTCAAAGGCACAACACAGTAGTAACACAACAAAAGTATTTGCCCTACCGCTTTGAATCTGAAAGGATGCTAACAGGTATATAGGAACAGAGCTGGGCTTAGAAGCTTGTATCCAAGGCGTACAGTTCTGTTTACCGAATAGCTGACAGCCATCATCTAACTATATGATGTCAAGAAAAAAGGCTTTTGTGATCTTACTTCAAAGTGGGCAGAATAAAATCATGCCCCAAAGTCAATTCTATTTGCTGATGTCAAAGCTATAGTCACTGTCTGTGCTACAGTCCTGGAATAACACACTGGCTCTCTATCAAATTTAGTGGACCGGAATGTGGGAGGCAACTAGATTAACTCCCTGTAACCAACATAAATCCATTGAAAGACGCAGACCATGGCATTGGATATGTGAATGTAACTTTCTTTCTCCCAATCGTTTTTTTTTTTTAATGACCCACCTTCTGCCCCATCACTCCAAAATATGAATACCCAGAGGACGGGGACTATCTTTTCTATTACCTACACTGATGGCCTGCCACATTCTCTGCCTCCAAGCTCCATGGGCATTTTGATCCTGAAGCAGTCAGACGTGCTGAGTAGATGGAAGTGATCTTGGGTTTAGCCAGAGAGGAGCTGACACAAAGGAGCATACAAACATGACCTCTTTTCTGAGACCTATTACAGCTCCCTCTTCATTCTCTGAAGAGTCATCTGTGCACATCCAGGGTCTACTGAACACAGGGCATGGCCTGGATCATTAGAGACTCTAAGAAGAGTGAGGAGGGAGATTATAGTACTAAGGGAGAAAGGTCGGACTTTTCCTTCAACCAGCCACCTGCACACAGAATTCCATAACTCTGATGTTCAAGCTGGTATCTTTCCAATGTTTCAGTAACTACAGTAACCAATTCTTAGACCTGACACCCAAGGCAGGTTTGTGCCATGCAGTAAGAAACAAATTCATTATTTATTCTTGACTATTTCTGCCTGGCCCTGGATGGTCTAGTCTCCCTTTTAGTTACAGTAAGCCGGGTTCCATGTGGCTGTGTAGCACATAGTTTGACCCAGTTAGAAAGCTACATTCGTACTTAAAGCCAACTTCCACTGCTTTTGTTATCTATTCCCTTATCTGTGTGTCTGTCAAAGTGGCACCTGCATCCAGAAATGATTTTTCCTCTGCTGTTCATCAGGGCTTCAGTGAATGGACTTCAAAATCTCGTTAATTGCTGGAAGTGATTTTATAGAAATTTATAGAGAAGTGTACAGAGAGAATCTGGAGTTGCCTTATGGGTGGTAAAAGTCCCAAATCAATCCACTGTGCAACAGTTCAAACCCTAGTAAAATGCCTGGCAATTGGGCATAACCTTTGATGAAACAATCTGACTCATTTGGCTGAATCCGAACCCTAATGAACCATCACCAAATCCATATCATATATTTGACCATTATGTTTCCCTTTCATCAATTCTAAAGGGTCCTTCTCATCAGTCTAAAATTTTTATATTGAAATTTTTATATTCCAGACATTAGTCTTTAAATGTCCATCCATCATCTATCATCTATCTATTATCTATCTATCATCTATCATCTATCTATCTATCTATCTATCTATCTATCTATCTATCTATCATCTATCTTCTACATTACTCTCTTAATCATCACATTTGGAATTATGGCCTTAAAGTAGGATTGGTTACCCATGTGTTATTACCTATATAGTTAATCCCTTCACTCAGAAGAATCTCATACTTAGTTTAATGACCTACTGTCACTGTTTGGAAATTCTTATACGTTTTGAATAAAGAGGATTGTATTTTTATATTTCTCTGGCCCCAGAAGTTATGTAGATAGCGCTGCCTTAAAAACCATTTATCTGCTCGCAAATCCCAGGCTGCCCTCAAGAAATTCAATCTCCTTCTTGGTGGCTCCCCTTGGATGTCTGGCATGCACCTAAAACTGACAAGCATCTGAATTCCATCATCATTCTCAAACCTGCTCTTCCAGTGACCTTTCATGTCTTATTAACTCCACCTTTCAGGTTATTGAGACAAAAAACTTTAAAATTCCTCTTTTACAATCTTGGTCTATGAAAAATCCTGGTGATTCTACCATCAAAATGTATTCAGACAGGGCATTTTCCACCACTCCTACTGGTATTACATTAATCCTGCTAATATCATCTCTCATTTGGATTATCGCTATAACTGTCCTAATGATTTCTCTTCTTTCACCCATGTTCTTCTCTGTCTCATTACCTGATTGGTCATAACACATCAACCAAAATAATCATTCTTTATAAGGGTCACCCTGCTCTCAAACTTCACCATGACTCCCTACATCGGCTCGTAGGATCCTCTGAACTGACCTGGTGTACTCTTGCCCTCATTCATTCTCTTGCCATCACACGGGCCTCCTGGAACATACCAAGCATGCTTTACTTTGGAGCTTTATATTAAAGGCTACTCCGTCACTTCCCTAAGGTCTTTCCTGAACTGTTATCGGTGAGACACTTTCTAAGCACAGCATTAAATATTGTAACCCCCCTTGCTCAAGTTGCATTCCCAGCTGTATTTTACTCCTTAGCATCTAACATTTTCTACCATGAAAGTCTATATATTTTACTAATTTAATTTATGTATTGTCTATTTCCTTTAACTAGAATAAAAATTCCATGAGTATAGGGATTTTTTACCTGTTTTACTGCTATTAACACCTATAATACTGTCTGGATGTTATAAATTTCCTATATTCTTTGAGGTGGTGTAGATATTTGCTCTTGAATTTAATACTTAAAGAAAATAACCCTTAGAGTTTCAAGAGGAATACAATAAATCAGATTCTAAGTCTAGAAAATAGAAAATTTGAGGGCCCCATTAAACCTCAAATCAACATCTAGGCGGGGACAGAAACTCTTTGATAGATAAATATGATGCTCTTTTAAACTGTAAATATGTCAATAATGGACCATTTTGTTCTCAGCTTAGCAAAAGACAATATAAACTAAAAGTCAGTGGTCTCCACTTTGGTAATATAAGAACTTTGGTAATATAAGTGATTCAGCCTTGGATCACTTCTCCATGTAAGAGTTGTATAACTGAAGTTAATGCACTCACACTATAGACTTCCATAGATTTACTCAAAGGATTTAAAGAGACAATGCTTGTAATATATTGGTGTAGTGCCTGACACATAGCAATCAATAAATAATACCTATAGTCATTAATTAATCTTAATCATATTTCTCTATTCATCTTCCTCCATTCCTCACACAATAAAGATTTAACAATACCACTCTCTCAAAACAAGTCTCAAGTATTTTAGCCTTTTTAGTAGCTAGTGTGTGCTCACATGCACACACACACACACACACAGATGCACAAAGTATTTATTCATAAGTAAATATGCTTTATGCTTATGGGAAACTCTAGAGTCAACACATCCAAATAATCACAGTCTAATTCCATTCTGGGAAAAATCAGCATCATGAATGTTGTGTTTCTCTTGTCAGGTAGAAATAAGTGTTTCATTGCCTTTCCCATCCACAAGTCAGAGACATGGCATTTGCCTTCCCATTACTGGAGATGAAGGTGGGTTTGCTCTGATCCATTTGCAGCCTCTCATCATGTCACCTTTTGGCTGGGGCACATGTTAACAAAATAAAGGGTCAAATCAAAGGGGGATGCAGAACAGGGCAGGTTCACAAGTGAGGTTTGAATTCTTAACCTTGGACTTATTGGGAATGGTGGGAACCAGATGCAGAGAATAAAAAAGCATCAACCAACTAGCAGAATATCAGCTTTGCCAGGGATAGGAAAGGAGAAGTGTAAGGCAATTCAAAATCCTCTAAAGAAAAAAGAATACATATTGGACTTATAATAAGTGCTTATAATGAAATATGCATGATATTCAATATTTGCATTAATAGTTTATTTTTTTATTAAAGCATGATTGGTATTTTATGAAGTAGATGTTTTAAAGTAGAGCATTATTAAGTAAAATTTAGTCTTTAATTTTCAATTATTCTACATAAGTATTATTTATAGGAACATAAGAAAAATAATTTCTCAAATAACAGTGTTGCATTTTCTACTGTGACATATGCAAATGACTATGAGGCCTCTACTTGCTAACTGTTCATTGGTTTCTCTTTTACAGGTAATTTTCTTAAGGTTTCCTTCTATGGACTCACTCCTGCTTCAATGCTGCCTTCTATCTCTTTATCATTCTGCAACAGCATGGTCAGTAATGGAGATATTTTAATTGTTATGATTTAAATAGTGTCTATTTGAATGGGTACAAAACATAATTAATGAAATATATACATGAAGAGAACGAATAACAACATTTTAAAATTTTTAATAAAGGAGCCAGGGAGAGGAAATACTTATTATAACAACAAATTTTATGAATTATATAATTATATATGATATATATTTCATAGAGTTAATATCACTCAAAACATTTTAAAAGTCCTGTGGTAACAGTTGGTTTGTGGTTAAACATACTAATAGCATCTCAAAGTTTTCTAATGTTGATTAAAGAGGTAACTTTGGGTATCTTAACTAATAAAAGCGTAATATTAAAATTAACTGTTTCTTCGGGACGGCCTAAGCCACGCCCACCAGCCAATCAGAGTGACTGTATGCAAATTAGACTAGCCAAGATGGCGGAGGCCGCAGCCCCGGTGTGCAGCTTCTCTGAAGCTGTGGCCTCCACCATCTTGGAAGCCTCCTTCCTGGGAAGGCATCGGGTGCCCTGGGCCTCCGATGCCTTCCCAGGTGGAAGCCTCCAGAGCACAGACCAGCCGGCTGGACCCTGCGGTCCCCTCCTGGGAGGCCGATGGGGTGGCCAGCGCCACCCGATCGGCCTCCCAGGCGGAGAAGCCTTGCGAAGGGGGCGGGGAACCAGCCTGCGGGACCCGGCGGCCCCCTGCCTGTGCCATAGCCACCCAATCACTTCCCAGGTGGATGGCCCGGAGGGTCAGTGGGAGCTGTGGTCAGCCTGAACACTGCCCTTAGCCCCTCACCCAGGCTAGCCACACCTCCTGGGATGAGGGTCTCCACTGGGGAGCTTGACCAGCCTGCAAACAGACATTGGCCCCTCACCCAGGCTGGCCAGGCTCACCAGCAGGTGGACATCCCCAGAGGGGTCCCAAACTGTGAGAGGGCACAGGCCAGGCTGAGGAAACACCCCCCCCCCCCACTGCCCCAGTGCACAAATTTTTGTGCACCGGGCCCCTAGTTGTACAATAATTACAATCATAATTCTAACCAGTTATTGAGGATGAAGTATCAGTGCTATACCAAATATTTTATGCACATATTTGCTCACAATAACCCTCTATATTAGAAATGAGTCTATTTTGGAGAATTTAAATAACATCTTCAAAGTCACACACTGATTAAAATAAAGCTGAGATATTAACTGAGGATTGTCTGACTTGCAAGTCCATATCCTTACCACGTACAATGTGGCTCCCGTAGATACACTGAGAGGTGAAAATATAGCAATAGTATGACTTGAACCCTCACCAAATCAGAAAATCATCTATTTTCTAATAGAGTTTGGCTACATTTCTTGAAAATTTAAGACTCGGTTAAAGCACCTGAATTAACATCTAATTTGATAATTCAGAGGGTTCTCTTCAAAACTGCTGTTATCAACCATCTACCTTCCTCATAAAAATCCTCACTGTGGATCCTGAAGACACTCTGGTTTTCTGAGAACTATATCTTATTAAGTATGCCCGAATCACCTAGTTGGAAATATGAACCTAAAGAGCTGAATAAAGTAATGTTTTTAAACGAAGATACTAACATTGAGTTTGCACAGGCCAGATCAGAGAAGTATCTGATGGAACCACTGACCATCAAGAGGACAGGGATTCCCTTGAATCAGAAGACAAATTGCCAGCACATAGCCACCAGAGAGAGGCTATTGACAACACAGTAGGTGGGCAAACCGGGAACCACAAATACCAAGTGCTGAAAAGACTAATTTCAGTTGCACTGAAGGATCTCCACTCCCCCCTTATCCATGGACTGTCTCTGGGGAGCCTGACTGTTAACATTGGTCCCTTTACTAAGGTCAACCCCAAAATAAAGTGAGTTGGGAGATATAATGTAACTGTCGCAAAGGGTGAGTTCCATAACTCCGGATCATGACTCTCTTCCCTCAGTTATATTTGTACCTACTCCTGTCACATACATGGCTAGATCCTGGCAATTCTGACTCATCACATCACCATTTCTGAGACAACCTATAGAAGGATTTTTGTGGGTGTTAGATATTTTATCCTAAAAAAAGTTCATATGAAGGTCAAGGTAGCCAGATTTCTGTGGAGGAAAAACCTCAGACCTAACATTGTTTTGAACTTTGTATATAGGTCTCCTATCATGTCTGATATAGACACATGAGTCTGCCTGAATGCCACCTATGGGTGAAGCATTCAGGGGAATTAAAACTTTGCCCATATATACGATGACCTCCCCAAGTCATCACCCATGGTGAAGGCATGGTGAAGGCATGCTGCCATGTGATCTGCTGCCATGTGTACTGATCACGTAAATTGGCACAAAGTGCCTCATGGGAAGATTCAGCCCTTTGTAATAATGATAGTTCTCTCATCCCTGCTATCTAGCTCCGGCCCACAGCATTGATCTCCAGCCCAAGGATGTGGTTACTTTTGATAAGTTCTATACTCATGTGCATGATTATTCTATCCCCCACCATTTCCTTAACCTCCTCATTCCCCGTGATCTTGTCCTTGACTCCATCTCAAGCACTCACATTCATGACCATCACCGGGATCTTGAATACTCTTTTTAGTTTCTTATAATAGACTCTGTGGAAGACTTTGGTTTAACATATTGATTTTGAGTAAGATATATTTTACATTATCTTGTGTTTTTTCTTAAGTCATTGAATTTTACATCTAGACTAGATATGGAGTTATGTCCGCAGGCTTCAGTGATGCAAGCATTATTGCTCAGGAGTGACAAGTAGCTAATGTCCAGAGGAATGGCTATTTCTCATTTCTCATCCTGCTTATTTCTGTGTGGAAATGGCTTGCCAGGCAGTCTAATAAGATACCAGAATTCATGTAAATGTGTGAAGAGATTTTTTACAACAAAACTGTTTATGACTTATTGCAAGTATTTTAAGTTGGGGCTACCTTTGGCCATACTTCACTGTGATAGAATGTGGAATTTTCTGAGTGTGAAAAAGCAAATACTAAATAGCACAACTTTCATTTTACCAAGTAATAAAAAAGTAAACCCATCTACTATCAAATAAAATGTGCATAGTTATAATCGCTGCTTTATGTATTATATATCAACAGTTTAATTACATATTTTATATTCAGAAAATGACTTTTTATTTCTATGTTTTTAATGTGAATTACCAAAATTACAACAATACTTATTACCTTTTTATTGCAAAAATCCTGTATCTTAGTTAGATGATGGATTAAATAGACTTTTATGGATGCCATCAAGACAATTGCCATATGTACTATTGTATGTGTAAAATAATCTCTCAAAGACCACAAATTAATTGTAAACAGGATTTCAGGACACAAATTATTCTAAATTTGGGCGACCATCTGGATACTTCTATTAAATATGTGTTCCTAGGAGTAGAAGTAGAGAATTATGTAGACAAATTATTCCATTGGTAAATCTGATACATTGAGTTCTAAGTATTTCAAACTGTTGGTGCTTCAGAGTAATTGCATCCAAGTGAAAACTTCAATTGCCATAGAGAAATATCATTATCATTGACTACTCTCTACTTTAATCTTATGGAAAAATAGTCTGGAACTTTTTTCTTTTATTACTGCTAATAAACAACTTTAGGTGCCAAGTCATAAATGTAGCAGTTTACCAAGGAGAAAATTAGGAAAACAAAATACTTTTTGTTGTTGTTGTCAATCTTTACTGGAGGATATTTTTCTATTGATTTCAGAGAGAGTAGAAGGGATGGGGAGGAAGGAGGGAGGGAGCAAGCGAGTGAGAGTGAGAGCGAGAGTGAGAGCGAGAGAGAGATCGATTGCTTGCCTCCTGCACAGGTCCCAAGCAGGTGGGTATGTGTCTTTGACTGGAATGAAACCTGTGACCCCTGGGTTCACTGGCTGACACTCTAACCACTGAGCTGCCAACCAGGGTGGAAAACACACTTTTCATTGAGAAAATGGGTGTGCATAGGTATCAAAACATGTGCCCCTCTTTCCATCTTATGGACTTGTTTCTGGGGAGAGCCTAATTCTGACTAAAATCAGTGTAGCCATTTGACTAGTTTTCAACCAATACAAGTGAAAAAAATATCAAATGGCATAAGAGTGTTTTACAGAATTTATTGCAAGAAACCAAGAAGTGTGTGTAATTTCTCCACAAAGTCTTTGCCTTTCTGCTGACTGGGCGTTTATGACAATGAGGTAGTGGAGTGTAGCCAAACCATAGGATGAAAGAAACAGGGGTTCCCGGCTCACTATATGGAGGAGAGGGCCAGTCCACCAGAAACTGCTTCAGACTGGTATGTGAGAAATAACATTGTATACTCAGAGCACAAACTCTGAGTTATTTTCCTACAGGTGGTGGATTTGTAGTCCCTCAGGCTAATTGTGAGGGTTGGGAAGGGTGAAGGATAATGTCTACGGCAACCACAAAAATGAAGCTATAATGTTCTCAGACGGATTCTCACAGCTGATCTTGTTCAAGTCATTACCGCATTCTAATGAAGTGTCTAGTCTATCAAATATAACCGCGAGCCATTCGATTTATTCCTAGGTTCATTGACCTTGGTCTTTAGTTAGGGAAAGAGAGAACCAAGCTGAAGTTTTCTATTAAATTTTCAAGAAAAATCATTTCAGGCACTTTAGGTAGACTTCAGTACCTGAGGGATTTTATAAGAAAGTAAGCTGTATAACACAGCACTTACAAAAGAAAGTTGGGCTGCCAATGTATTGTTTAAAATTTCACAGTCAGCAGCTTAGCACTTGTGCCTGATGTACTGCTTTCTCGTTTCACCTTTTTCCCTCAGCTAGTTCATATCTGATGTTGCATCTAACCAACATCTTTGACACTGGAAATATATATTACCAATTTCTGAATAGTCTTAAAAATTTAAGCTATAGAATTATCATTGAGAGCACTTTTCCCACAGAGTAAACTTTTGCCACGCTCTATCATTTATTTATTTTCTTTGGATATTTATACTTTGTTTCTACTACAAAGCCTTCCCCCGTGTCCCTTTTGTTTCATGAATTTTCATTGTCTATTATTGCCCTCGATTACTTACACATCTCTGCCCATTGTCCGGTAATTTTCAGAATCACTCTGTAGGGAATACCTCTTTTCTATTCCATTCATGTCAAGGTTTATCACATGACATGTTTTTTCTTTAGCTCTGATATTCTTATTTATTTATTTTAAAATTTTTATTTATTGATTTTAGAGAGAGAGAGAGAGACATCATTTGTTGTTCCACTCACTTATCATTCATTGGTTGATTCCTGTACGTGCCCTGATGGAAGATGGAGCCCGCAACCTTGGTGTATTGGTACGATGTTTCAACCAACTGAACTAGCTGGGGCCAGGGCCCCATCATGTGATGCATTTTAAACAATGAGCTGTGAAGAGGTATTATATGCACCATGCCTAAGCAGAAGCTTTATAAGATTCATTGATTGGCCTTTGCTTTTTCTCTCTTCAAAAGAATGGTATATTCCAGATGGAGGCTCACCTACAGCAACTGTAATTACTGCCATATATTGTAGGGGAGAAATAAACCACTGCTGCTCGTTACAGCAGCATACACTAGCAAAGGCTGACTAATATGCTCTAGAGACTCAATGCGGTGCAGTTGAAAGGCACTTGTATTCAGAGAGTCCAAAAGCCAAGTTAAATGCCTGACTTTGCCATCCCTGAATGTGGTGATCGCATGCCAATAAGTGAATTTCTATGTGTCTCTTTCTCTCATTTGTGAAACAGGAGAAATTATTCCTGACCTGATACAGTAACAGGGTTGATTGTGAATAATGTATTTTTAAAAAGTGTTTTGAAAGTACTAAAATAGCACACAACTGTTGGGTGTTAATATTATGCAGTATCAATATCCTCCCTGAAGTATTTCTGCCTCCAGCTTTTTGTCAAATACAAGGGATTTAGAAAACTCTTGCTTTCCTGAAGTGTTGATCAGGGGCAAGAAGATGGAATGAAACAAACCAAGCCAGAGAGGTTATTAGATCAGGTTATCCGGCTGAGACCATAATCTGGTTAGGAACTCCCAAAACCCTAGTCAGGGTGGGGCAAGTAAGACCATAAAGAGCTATAGGACATTTTGGATATGTGATGTTGACCATAAAATTTCAATGTTTCCTTATCACTTGCCTAAAATCAAAGAGTGACAACTATTGCAAATAGAATTAAAAAGCTGAATAACAAGAAAGAGGATAATGTATCTTTTATATAATATTGGCGATATATCAGGCTAATTATTTCTCTCTTCCACTAGTGTTATTATTATCTAAATTTATATTGACCCAGTTCCATGGCTTCTCAATTTCTTGTCATCCACACTTGCAATAATTTTGTTCTTTATCCCATTTGTCTTACTAATAACTGCACACACGCTAAGTCTCTTCAAGAATCCCAAGCTCTGACCCGGCTAGTGTAGCTTAATGGTTGTGCATCAACCCATGAACCAGAATTGGTTTGATTCCTGGTCAGGACACATATCGGGTTGTGGGCTCCATCCTCAGCGTGGAACGTGCAGGAGACAGCTGACCAATGATCTCTCTTATCACCGATGTTTCTATCTCTCTTTCCTTCTCCCTTCTACTCTGAAATAAAAAAATAAAATAAAATAAAAAAATCCAAGCTCTCCCCTGCTGTTGCAAGCCTATCCCTTCTGCACAGATGCTAATAATTCTTCAACCTGACAATTTCCTCTAATACACCCATATTTAAGCCCTCTCCTATTCCTTTATTTGTTCCTTATCTGATTGAGATTTCATTGTCTGTCATTGAAAACATTGTTAAGCAAATTCTCTTCCCTTCACTCTTCCTCTCTTCTCTAATTGCTGTGTCCAGATAATAGAATTCCAACAGTTTAAATATAACTCACTGCTACTTCTATATCGTTTTCCCACAGGAAAACTAAAAGTGAGCTTGTTGTAAATTAGCCTCATTATAAATTGTAAATGATAAGCCTCAATTGCACCTCAGTGAGCCCTCAATTCTATTAGATTGTCCTCTTCAATTAACTACCCCACTCTTCAAGAACAAGACTAATTCTCATCTCTTTCTTTAAAACTGAAATACTTACTCTTCTACTTACTTTTATCTGATAACTAGTTCTTATTTTATTGAGAAAACAGAAAAGATAATTAGAGAACTTCCACACACTTTTATACCACTTTTAGTAACCCACTGACTTCAGTATTAATTATTTCTGTCTTTTCTCCTATTACTATTTAAAGCCAATTCACCCCCTATGCACAAAATTCTATCTCTTTCACCTGTTAAAGGACAGCACTTCTGATAATTACCCTCACCTACGTTACAAGTTTTCCCATTGCTACAGCATTGTAATTGAAACAGGCTATTGTATCCATCTTATAAAGAAAACTTCTAATTCCATAATTTTCAAACATTAAAAAATACCCATATGCACCACTTTACAGAAAAATTCAGTGAAATTGTTACCTCTATTTGTTTAATCCATTTGCTTTTCTTCCATTTTCTCCTGAACCCACTCCAATCAGGCTCTATAAAAATTGCTCTTTGTCAAGTTCACATCTATGGAGAGAGCCCACCACATGGAAGAACATATTTGCTAATGATTCATCCAATAAAGGGTTAGTATTCAAAATATATAAAGTACTCATACAGCTCAACAAAATGAAGACAAACAATCCAATTAAAAAATGGGCAGAGGACCTGAATAGACACTTCTCCAAAGTGGATATACATGGACAAGGAAAATATGAAAAATTGCTCAAAGTCACTAATCATTAGAGAGATACTAGTACAAATCAAAACAACAATAGGGTATCACCTCTCACCTCTCAGAATAATTACTATCAAAAAATCAAGAAACAACAAGTGCTGGGGAGGTTGTGGAGAAAAGGGCACCCTACTATACTGCTGGTGGAATGCAGACTGGTGCAGCTACTACGGAATACAGTATGGAGTTTCCTAAACCAAAACAAACAAACAAAAAGGAACTGCCATTTGACCTAGAATATATCCCAAGAATATATCCTAAGAAACCTAAAACAACAATCAGAAAGAATGTACACATCCCTATGTTCATAGCAGTATTATTTACAATAGCTAAGATTTAGAAACTGCCCAAGTGCCCATCAGTAAATGAGTGGAGCACTATGCAGCTGTAAAAAAGAAGGATCTCTTACCTTTGAGATAGCAGGACCTGGAGAGTACTATGCTAAGTGCAATAAGCCAGTCAGAGAAAGATAAGCATCACATCATCTCAGTCATATCTAATTTAATAAAAGAGTAATATGCAAATTAATCATCACTCCGAGACACCTAAGCCATGCCCACCAGCCAATCAGAGCAACTATATTAATCCAGCCAAGATGGCGGTTAATTTGTATACACAGGTGCGGAGCAAAGACTGAAGACAGCCTAGAAGGAAGCCAAGTGCTGCAGAAGGAGCCAAGCAGCAGAGAAGGGAGGGAGCCAAGGCAGCAGAGACTGTGGAGACAGGAGGGAGCAAAGCGGCAGAGAAGGTAGCGAAGCCTGCCTCAGCGGGCTTTGCTCCCTTCTCTGCTTCGCTCCAGCTCAGGAAGCCCTAGTCTTGCAGGTATCTTCTTGCAATGGGCTTCTAGTTCTATATAATAAAAGCCTAGTATGCTAAGTGTCTGGTCAGCCAGTCAGCTTTAAACCAATCAAAGCATAATATGCTAATGATATGCTAAGGCTGCTCAATCACTCACTATGACATGCACTGACCACCTGGGGGCAGACTCTCAGACTGGTAGGTTAGGTTGCTGCTGAGGTCTAGCAGATCAGGACTGAGTGAGGCAGGCCGGACATGATCTGGAGCCTCCCACAATCCCTCTCCGGCTGGCCAAGCTCCCACATCTCTCCCAATCATGCACCAGTAGGGTCCCTGGGTCTGGCCTGCACTCCATCACAATATGTGATCCCTCAGGGGATGTTGGAGAGCCTAAGCCTGATCCATCAGGCCAGGCCGCAGGATCCCACTGGTGCATGAATTTGTGCACCGGGCCTCTAGTATAGAATATAATGAACAAAGTAAGCTAACAAACAAAATAGATCCAGAGACTTGGAAGCATGCAGCAGACTGACAAATCTCAGGGAAGGTAGAGAGGAAAGGAAAGAGATTAACCAAATAACTCTTATATGCATCTGGAAACATAGCCCATGGACATAGACAGTGGTGCCTAGGAGAAGGGGAGGGCACTGAAGAAGGGGGCTAATGGGTGAAAAAGGGGGACATTGTAACACTTTCAACAATAAAGATAAATTTTCAAAAATGAAACTAAAAAAGAAAAAAGGAAGAAAAAAAAGAAAACAAAATAGCATTTGTTTGCAAGGGTTGTGGAGAAATTGAAACCGTGTGCCCTGTTGGTGTGAACGTAAAATGGTGTATCTGTTGCTGGTGGATGTGGGGTTCTTGTGGTGTCATGAGGGAAAGAATTCTGAGAGGCCCACAAGAGAAGATGAGGTCAGGTGGCAAGATTTATTGGGGAAGAAAAATTAATCTCCCTTCCTCTCCCCATGGAAAAGCGGGGCCAGAAATAGAGTCAATGTCCGAGGATCCTGTGCCATGTTAAAGCTCAGTGCCAGTCCAGCATCTTCCTAGTTTAGCTTGTGTTCTCCAAAGCAATCTGTTGCTAGAGCCTGTGTTTGGAGTCGGTGGCCAATGGCCATGTGGCTGCTAAGGCCACAAGGCTAAGGAGAGAAAATGCGTGAATCCATGAGGGGAGTGAAGGTCACTGAGAGAGAGCGGGAGAAGGAGACAAAAGGGAGAGGGAGAGAGAGCGAGCTTCTTTGTTCGGCAGCTAGAATTATGAATTTGTAAGCTTGAGGGAACCAGAAGCTTTTTTGAAATAACCAATGAGCATCCCAAACTTTCACAGGCTTCTGATGGGTCCCATAATCCCTTTCGAGTGTTAAACCAACAGGCCTCCAGGTTCAAGCACCTCCTCTGCACCCTTATTACTTTACTAGGGGCCCGTTGCACAAAAATTTGTGCACTCAGCCTGGCCTGTGTCCTCTCGCAGTCTGGGACCCCTGAGGGGATGTCCACCTGCTGGCATGCCTGGCCAGCCTAGGTAAGTGGCTGATGGCTGTTTGCGGTGAGGCTGGCTGGAATTTATTTAACTTGTAAAGTTGAAACTTTGTTGCTTTAACCGTAGCCCTGGTCCTGTTGTCCCTGACAACCCAAGCTCCCAGCACTTCCTTGAGTCCAAGGCTGGAAGCAGGTCTCTGGGGTTTATTTATCTTCTATAATTGAAACCTTGTTGTGGAAACTTTGTTGCCACAGCCAGCCTAGGCAGACAAGAACCTTAGCTTCCTGTGTCGCCAGGGCAAGCCTCCTGCTCGTTCCAGCTCTGTGGTTTCTGGCGGCCATCTTGGCTGGATCAATTTGCATACAGTCGCTCTGATTGGCAGGTGGGCATGGCTTGGCTGGTGGGCGTGCCTTAGATGTCTTGGAGTGATGGTTAATTTGCATATTACTCTTTTATTAGATTAGATTGTGTGAATCCTTAGTCTCCACTACCCCCAGCCCACTCCCCTCCACAATCCAGTACCAAGTGGGGAAGGAGAGATGTCACTCCCTTGGAGGGACAATGCTGAGATTTCTTGGGGTGTGAAACTGTAGCTTCCTGGTGAAGCAAACAGGCCTCTACTTCCCTGCTGACTATGCTCCAAAATGTCTGACTTCCTTCTACTAACTAACTAACTAACTAACTAACTAACTAACTAACATTGGTAACTTAGCTGCTGTAGAAATGTTGTGGTAGTTCCTCAAAAAGTTAAGAATAGAATTATCATACTGTGGGCAAAAAGAGGCCACACACTAAATCTGACCAGTCCAGGGGAAGCCTGGTTAGTGTCCTTACAAACTCAGAGACCTAAAGTACCTATATGGGATAGTATGAAATTAAACCTTTCTAACTAAAAGAAGGTCATGTCAGGTAGTTAAGTTCTAGGGCAGTATTTTTTCCTAACAAAGGTCAATCTTCACCTTAACTCAGCCTATCTGTTGTCTTTGTATCTAGGATAACATACCTGGTAAAACTGCCTTTGCAATAACAATGTAATCTTTTTACTAGACCCTAAAAAATGCAACCACCTCACCACAAATCCCCTCTTTGTTATTGTTATCATGTTAATTGCTGACTTTCCTGTTCCCACCTACGTAAAAGAAATATGTCTATTGTTTTACCGTATTTTCCGGTGTATAAGATGACTTTTTAACCCAGGACAATCTTCTCAAAAGTTGAGACAAAACTGCTGAAATGGTAGAGATGGTAGAGGGAGAAAGTAGAGGAGGTAGTTGGGTCACTTCTCTCATTAGCCTTCTTGTTATTTGAGAAAATTTTTGAGATTTTCCTGGGTTAAAAAGTCGTCTTATACGCCGGAAAATACGGTACTTTTTACCCAATCCCAGAAGATCCCACCCCACCCCCACCCTGCCTTTTTTGGCTTTCTTCTGTCTCCCTAACCTATCACCAATGGATTTCCTGTAATCCACTTAAGTCTCCTCTTTTTATTGTAATGTATAACATGAAGTGCAAAACTGCCATTTTCTGGAGCATTTTCTCAATCTATAAGGTTTTGCTTCCTAGCAATTGTCCTCAGTTTGGCTGAAATAAACTCATAAAAATTCTCTACAGGTTTGAACATTTCTTACATTAATAATATGATCCACAAATCCACTTCTGGGTATATATTCCCAAAATAACTGAAAGCAGGTCTCAAAGAGATATTTGTAGACTCATGTTCATAGCAACATCATCCACATTAGCTAAAAATGGAAACCACCAAAGGGTCCATCAACAGAGAAGTGCATAGGAAAATGTGGTGTATCATACAATGGAAATATCATTCAACTTTAAATAGGAAGAAAATTATATGCTACAACATAGATGAAAGTTTGGACATTATGCTAACTGAAACCAGTCAGTCAGTTGCACAAACATAAATATTATAATTCTACTTATATGAGGTTGTTAGAGTAATCAAAACCATAGAGACACAAGATAAAAGGATGATTGCCAGGGGAAGGGTCAAATGGAGATTTAGAGTTTAATGGGTATAGAGTTTCTGTTTGTCACCATGAAAAGAGTGCTGGAGATGGATGGTGGTGACGATAACACAATTAACTGAATGTACTTAATATCATTAAACTGTACTCTTAAATGGTTAAAATGAAAATTGTATGTTATAGTTTACTGGAGGGCTAGTGCACAAAAATTTGTGCACTCAGGGGTGTCCCTCAGCCCAGCCTGTGCCCTATTGCAGTCTGGGACCCCTTGAGGGATGTCCACCTGCTGGCATGCCTGGCCAGCCTGGGTGAGGGGCTGATGGCTGTTTGCAGGGTTGCCAACCCCCCCAGTGGGAACCCTCACCCCATGGGGGCGTGGCCAGCCTGGGTGAGGGACTGAGGGGCATTTTCAGGCTGCCCACAGTCCCTTCAGGGTTTGGGTCCCTACTGGGGGTCCTGGCTGGAAGCAGGTATCTGGGATTTATTTAACTTCTAAATTTGAAACTTTGTTGCTTTGGTTCCCCACTCGAAGCCTGGGTTGCCCCTGGCAACCCCAGGTCCCAGCCCAGCAGGTATCTGGGGTTTATCTTCTATGATTGAAACTTTGTAGCCTTGGGGGCAACTTCAGCTCTGTGGCTGCCACCATCTTAGTTGAGTTAATTTGCATACTTTCTCCTGATTGGTTGGTGGACATGGCTTATGGGTGTAATGGAGTGAGGGTTAATTTGCATATTACTCTTTTATTAGATTAGAGCATAGTAAAAACATATTTTTAAGGTTATGAGGGGAAAAACATGAACAAGACAAATATTCATGAGATTACAATTGTGTTTACAAGTTTAACTGCAAAATAGAAGGTTTCAATAAGTTCAATAAAAAGCTTATGTAGCAATTAATCCCATGATTTTGCTTGACAAAATTAGTGGACATGGGTTCACATTAAGAAACATTATTTGATCCAGGATGTCATAAAATAAAACTTACCGTTTGTACCCTACACCCTCTTTTTCATTCTCTTTCAATGCCAGTCATGAATCAATAAAGATATTTTGTGATCAATTGAAGGATTGCAGCATTCACTAAGTGACCTATCCAAAATTTGAAACATAAAATTTGGTCCATAGAATACATAACCACGCTCATTATCTGTTTCCCACATTTTCATTTTTTTAAAACCCTTTTCTACAGGGAGCATCAGCCCCCACAATTTTGATCTCAGGGACTTTATGGTAGAGTAGTTCTCAGCCTCAACAATAATTACCATATCAGAAGGCCTCAATTTATCAAGCATTTAGTTACTTAATGTTTATGATGCAAATGTCACAGTTCCAGTGCTTGATGGAGAAAAATATTAAATAATGTGCACTTGTTTTGAAAATAATTCATTTAACATCTCCAAAACAGTGCATAATTAAGTTACTGGGCCATACAAACTGATGGAAGCTTTAAATAAGTAACAGCTGGTTACCCCAATGTTGGAGCAACTGTAGGGCAGCCCTTGGCAAGAAAGCTGTGCACACTCCACCCATGTAGTATGCTAATAGCCCTCCATTATGACTGAGGAAAAAGCTGAAATGGAGGGACACTTGGAAAAGCAATCCAACAAGTCCCTGTAGCTTTTAGTATATATTTCAATAGTATTAACAGGTAGACATAATAATAGCAAATACCCATCTCTCATTCCGGTAGTTAAATGTGTTTCTTGTTTCCAAATGAATTTGAAGTTGGTCATTGGAGGGCAATGAGCACCTTTCTTAGAAATGACCTTATTTTCAAATAGATTTTAAAAAATTAATCCTCACCTGAGGATATGTTTTTTGATTTTAAAGAGAGAGAGAGATAGACAGGAAAAAAAGAGAGAGAATGAGAGAGAGAGAGAAGCATTGGTGTGAGAAAGAAACATCTATTGGTTGTGTCCTGTGTATGCTCTGACCTGGGATGGAATAGGCAACCTAGATATATGCCCTGACCTGGATTGAACCAGCAATCTTCTTGGTGTTTGGGATCACGCTCCAATCAGCTGAGCTAGGAAAAAATTCCCCTCTTTTTAAATGTAATTACTACTTAAAGACCATATTCAATGCAAACAAGAAATTAAATTAAATTATTAATGACTTTAATATTAGCATAGTGATTTTAAATATTATTATGATAACCCAGTTCCAAACCAATCCAATTTTTACTTCCTTAAAACTCTTGAACAGATTTCCATGAAATCAAATTTGCAACAATAACCTTCAAATGTCAGGGTTGGCCTTCATAAAACAAGTGTGGTATTAAAAATAGTAAATAATTGCCCTCTTTTTGGAAAGCTGAGTAAAGTTATGTTTACATGGGACTATTGTTAAATGTTTTTTACAGAACTTATTATTGTCACTTGATCTATATGTCAACAACATAAAAGTTTAATGTATGTACTTTATTTTATTTGTTTATCAGAATTGTTCTCAAGTCATACTGCTAAGCTTTTTGATTTGCAATTATTTTGAAGGCAGTTAGGAGATCAACATTATTAATTAGGCTTTTATTATATAACTAGGGGCCCGGTGCACAAAAATTTGTGCATTCGAGGTGGAGGGAGTCCCTCAGCCCGGCCTGTGCCCTCTCACAGTCTGGGACCCCTCAGTGGATGTTCTATGATGGCCCCAGTCTGTCAGGTGCCTTCTGTGTGTGTTTGTGTGTGTGTGTGTGGCCACTGGGGACCTGCCCCCAGCTGCATCTGAGGCTCGGAGCAGTCCTCCTGTGTGTGTCTACCTGCTGGGGGCCTGCCCCCAGGCACACTGTGGAGGCTTGGAGCAGGCACCCCCTCTATGTTGATCTCTCAGACTCTTGCCCTCCCCTGCATGTTGTTCTCTTTTTTGAGCATGGCCAGGG
>PVJC01032861.1:0-19677 GCA_004026665.1 Murina feae
GTCCACCTGCTGGCGTGCCTGACCAGCCTGGGTGAGGGGCTTTAAGGCTGCCCACAGCTCCCATTGACCCAACGTCCCAGCAAGGCTGGCTGGACGCAGGTTTCTGTGATTTATCTCCTATAATTGATGCTGTTCCTTTAAGGCCTGGGGTTATCTTCTATAATTGATACACTGTTCCTTTAAGGCGGCCTTCTAACTAAGGAAGCCTCCTCTGCTTCACTTGGCAGCATCTATAATGAAACAATTGTTACTTTTACTGGTTAGGCCCGGGCTGCTGTGTCCTTCAGATCCCGAGGATTCTATGATTGTTATATTGTTTCAAATGTTTCAAATCTGTGTTTTGCTAGAGCCAGTTTAAGTGGAGAGGCCGCAGCTTCACTTTCGCTCCTGGTGCAATGGAAACTGCCCTTTACTCAGGTCCGGGAGTGGTGGCCTCCATGTTGGCTGGGCTAATTTGCATACAGCCGCTCTGATTGGCTGGTGGGCGTGACTTACCCTGTCTTGGAGAAACGGTTAATTTTAATATTTCGCTTTTATTAGTTTAGATTATGCTAACCAGTAAAACCCAGTTGAATTAAAAATATGTATATCATCTAAAGCACTCAGATGATGTGTAAATGAAAGAATTTTATGATTTGGAGACAAATTCAGGCAACAAAAATACAGTTCATTCAATTTTCATGTAGCAATTTCTTCACAGTCTTAAGCTCCATTGTTAAGGAGCTTGTCCATTGCCACAGCTTCCATTACAGTGCTGATGGTCCTCAACTTCCTCTCCACAGCCAAGACGTTTCCTTGGACCTTCCGGACTAATATCCAACAGACTATTCGCATGTGGAAGTCCAAACAGGCAGGCAATTCAAACATTGAATTTCACATACAGAATTGAAGACCTGACCTCTTCACACCTCCTACCCTCTTCCCCCTCCCCCTGCACCCCCACTCCCCTCTTACAACCTTACCTCTGCCATTCTTTATTTCAACAAGTGGCATCACCATTCTCCACCTAGACATGACATGTGGGTCTTTACTCATTTCCCAGCTGCAACCATCACTTCAACTGTCATTAACTCACTATTCTCTTCATTCCAATAGTTAATACCTTGATCGAGGCCACCATTACCTCCCAGCAAAATTATAGCAACAGTAATGGTCTTCACTGGTGTCAGATGTGCACTACACTTATCAATAGGGATCACTTCCTAATATATATATATATATATATATATATATATATATATATATATATATATATATATCCCCACTATGCTATACACCTAAAACTAACATTAAATGTTAATGAAAAATTAAACATTAAAAAAAATCAATGGTCTTTGTGTGTCAAATATTGCTTCTCCAATTTAATCTCTACACTGTGGCCAGAATAATTAGGGGAAATCTGAGATGTTATCTGAGTTGACCCCTCTGGTCTTAAGAATAAATTCCATCTCCTTTAGAAGGTTTACAAGGACCTTCTGGGTTTAACCATTGTGCTCTTTAGTTGTCCATGCCTTTAGCTGCCATCTTCAGCTAATTCTTCATATTCACTTGCGCCATCCTGAGCACAACTACAGCACTCTGGGTTCAGGGACAAAGAAGACTAGATAGTGGTGTGGAACAGACAAATCTAATAGGATGTTACTTAAATGAATTGGGTCTAGTCAGAGAAACAGAATATTTTAAAGATGCAGTAGCTGGAGAAGACATGTGAATCCTTCCTAGAGGGATGAGTGGGATGTTAATAAACAGAATTCCAGTTGGAGGAAAGGCGTGAAAAAAGTTGTAATATTGGAAGAGTGCATAATGTATCTGAGGAACAACGAGCTTCATTTGATTTGGCCCAAGTGAGAAGTAAAGGAGAGTCATTTGGAATGGTGGCTTGGGTACTACATTAAGTACCTGAGAGTTTTCCAGTAGGCAGAGGGGACTCACTGGAAAATTCTGAGTAGGAATAACATGAGAATTGTCCACTATAAAGAACAACGTGGTAGCAGGATTAAGAATAAATTGGTTGGGGAAGAAGACTCAGAGTGGCAATTTCCAAGATTTCAGGGGTAATCAGGGACGGAACTAAAGCCATGATGGACTTACACTGACTGTGGGGAAGACGGTGCATAGCTTAAGTGTGAACTGCTGAGTTTTCCTAACGGAACAATTAGGGGCAAATTCTTCCCAATGCGGAGCACCTTTTACTCCAGCTTGTCTGACCTGGGCCAACCAAAGTCGAAAGTCCACACAAGAACAAATCCTTAGGCCAACGAGAAAATGCCAATTCTCTCCTTCTTAGGATATTTGTCTAATTATGAAAAGTTAGCACATTAACAGATTTTTTTTTCTTCTTAAAATCTCTAGAAATGGTACCTTTTTAAAGCAAGGAAGCAGAAAACTTCACACACACTTTAGGTTCTTAGTCTTTCTCTAGAATTTTGTGTTCTTTGTGGTGACCATCTTTTAAAGGGCCAACAGCTCCAAAACTCATGAACTCATAAACAGGACTTTTGTCTGTGGATAGCAGTGCAGTAGCAGCATCTCCATGCAGATGTCTGAGTTGAGGTCCAGCGAAGCGTTCAATCACAATAAATGCTATGCCTTCAAACCATAGTGCACAATAAAGACATTGTCCATTTTTTTTTAACCTTCATTGGGTTTTTGGAAAGTAATGTTTCATTGTAGAACCTGCTTTAGTTTGAACAAAAATTGAAAGTAGTTGTTGAACCACTACACCTACCTTGGGAATGCACTGCTAATTTTTTAATAGCATACTTGGGGCCAATTTTTCAGATGTTCCTTTTAAATGTTTTGCTCCTAGTCTTATCATACATCTTCAGTCTAGAATAGTGGTACACAGATTGCTTTTCAACTTCCCCCTTATACCTCTGCCCTTGTCCTGGAGTCAAGAGAGAATAAATGACTATTTGTAACCACGTGAAAAGTATATTCTAATTCCTCTTCTGGTCAAAATATGTTCCCAATCTCTCTCCTGGCTTATAGTACACTAAATATAAGCATAATGAGGAAGTTTGTTAATGTTCTTTCTTTAAAAAATATTTTTATTGATTTCAGAGAGAAAGGGAGAGGGAGAGAGATAGAAACATCAATGATGAGAGGGAATCATTGATTGGCTGCCTCCTGTAGGCCCCCAACAAGGGATCTAGCCCACAACCCAGGCATGGGCCCTGACCAGGACTCAAACTGTGACCACCTGGTTCATAGGTCAATGCTCAACCACGGTGCCATACCAGCTGGGCTATTTTTCTATATTATAACCTCTAAAGAGACTACTTTTTATTTTTATACATAATAATGTCAATAAAAACATCAATATCAAATATACTCAGATATAAAACAACAGCAAGTTTAAAAAATATACTTTAAGTTACTATTTAAAGAGTAATTCTTAGATATTTTAAATAAAAAATACAAACCACAAGATCTCACATACAAAAAGTTTTCAGTTAGGGGGAGTTGAGATAACAGGCAATTAGAACAGCTATCTTAGTTCTGCTTTCTCATACAGGCTAGAGCTCTAAGAGCTTTTAATTTAAAAAGACTGAGCACTGTCTGACTACAACAGAAATTGTGACAAACTAAAGCTGGGGATTTCCCAATGATTTTATTGAGGTAACTTGTCCCAATTTTACACATATATGCATTTTTATATACTTAAGAAAGCTATACAATGTTCTAAGGCACTTGGAATTGTGCACAGCAAGGTATCCTATAATATAATACAACTAAATAGGGCATAAATTTGCTTTTTAAATAACACAAACACCAATACAGAATAAAAAAGATAATACATAGTCTTTCTTTCAGGTTACGATAGTGGAATACATATACATATGTGTGTATACTCGGAGCTATTTATACCCACATTCTATAATACAGTACAGGTCAAGAACAACAGCAACAGAAAAGAGAAACTGTCATGTTCATTGGTGTACAGTTCCAGTTATTTACACTCACAGAGAGTACACCTGTGCAATAGGTACGACCAGCTCACTCACTGGAAATCAGGAATCAGTCAGTCAGTCTGTTAGTGGTCACAGCTTACCACCCTCATCATTTTAACCAAAGCTTGAAATAACACAAGCCCAACTACAGTTCTTTATTTTAAAATGACTGTTTATAGACAAAAAATGTAGGTAGGTTACTATATCTGGTGAAGTTGGTTCAGAATGTTGTGAACACATTGGCACATGTCTAAGCCACAGAAGAAATATTTAAAAATATATAAAAATATCAGTGCCTATATTTTAAGTAATGAAAGTGGTTTGACCCAATTCATGCAGATTATTTTCGAACTCTTGTTAGCATTGCAATGGTGACTTCTCCTTGTGGAGGTTCTCTTAGCAACATAATGGTATAGTCAAACTATAACGAAAGTATCCAGAAAGGGAAAAGTCAACCTCTCCCCCACATTGGTAAGTGGCACAAATATTATTGGCATTTTAATATACCATAAAATTGACCTGAGGGTGGAGTGGCATTCTGCCTCATTTACTCCCTTCAATTTATTCTCTTAAAAAAAGAAATACTGATATTTAACAAGATAAGAATTCTTAAGCACCATCTCAAAGTTCACGATATGACCACCTTTGTTGACTCTGAGTTGCTCTTTCTCTAACAAGATGTTTCAGAAATTTGAATATTTTAAAAAAACTACAGTGGTTAAATTAATTCCATTCTATTAGCCACAGTTCATCCAAATCATTTCAGAGACATATTTAACATTATGGTTTGGTCATAAAAATCAACAAAGAGAGTAAATATTTTTAGGTGTTGGTAGTATAGTGTAATAATGTTTCACCTAGGTTAAACTCATCCTGCTTTGGGCATGATCAGCATTGAAGTATAGAAGCAAATGTAGATGCAATCCATACCTACCCTACGTTTCCTTCACAATTCAATATTCACACATTTTAGGAAAGTTGAGCTACATGACTACATGTATACAGAGGGAATTCAAACATTGGCATGTGGATTAAATGCTTCTGTCATAGGATGAAGAGGTGATTGTTTTGGAACTCATAAGTTGCAGCTTCCCAGGTAAAAATCTAATGGTGATGCTCATAGACCACAGGTTTTGTTTATGTGGACTGCCAACCATCATGTTTGTGGTTAAACTATGCAAGGATCCTCGCGACATTGACAAGGATTGTGTGCAACAGTGTAGTTCTGAAGTAAAATTGTGAGGTCAAAAAAAAATGAAAAAGTTTGCTCATTGTGGAATCTCTCCTTTAAGTACATCCAGGGACTACTTAAAGTGAACATGCCCTTTAGAACTGCCATGTCAGTAACCACCTCCCTCAAGAACGGGCAAATTAAAGCTGCATCGAAGCAGAAGGTTCGAGAAATGAAGGGGGATGAAATGATTCAGGGCCCAAAGAAATGCAAGGCAGCCGAGACATGTTTTGAGACAGACACTTTTCCTGCATTTTCAATGCCTTAAAGTGCAGTAGACAGTGGTATTCAAGGGAGGGGCAACTGCTCTCCTAGGAGGGCATTTGAACATGAGGGAAGGCTTTTTACATTTGATTTTTACTGGGCATAATACCGGCATTTAGTCAGCAGGGGCCTGGGATAGTAAACAGCTTGCAATGTATGGGACATTTCTGTACCATAAAGAATCGCACAGCTCCGAATGCCAACAGATCCCCACTGAGAAACACTGACCCACAGTGCTTTTCTCACGTGTACAGCTGTGCTAGCAATGCAACAAGCAAAATCACTTTGTGTCTGTGTGTGTGTGTGTGTGTGCAGCAAATCCTAGCAAAGCTAAAAATGACTCCCTTGCCTATAAGTTGGCTTTTGGTGGAAATAACTGCCATGGTATTATCCTTTTTTTTTTCCTTCCTAGAAGTCTTACAGCATATGCAATGGGATTTGTTAATTTGGGATGGCCCTGTCTTTGAAAAAGCTTAAGTAGCCTGTGTTTCTGTTGTTTTCTAGAAATACTAGTGGTGGCACACATTTCCATACAGAGCTAAAACATGATGAGAGAGAGAGAGAGAGAGAGAGAGAGAGAGAGAGAGAGAACATAATGATGAGAGAGATGATGATGATGATGATGATGAGAGAGATAGAGATAGAGATAGAGATAGAGATAGATAGATAGATAGATAGATAGATAGATAGATAGAATGGTTTGGGAGTATTCTACGTTTGTCCCAGCCACACTTTGGTTACTGCCAAATTATAGTAGATTCTCATGCTGCTCTTTGAAATTTGGGTTTGAACTAGCTGGAAATGTGCTTTCTCTCAGAGAGATGGGCCTATTATTTTGATGATTACTTTTCTCCTCTAGGACTAGTTTATTCTGCTTAGTAAAATAAAACAAACTGATACAGCCCACTCCTAAGTACCAGTAGAGAGCAAATACTCAATACTGACCAAGAGACAACTTGGTAAGAAACTGCATCAAAGTGGTTTCTCAGTGTTCACAGCATATTCTAACGATGTGAAAAAATTAACTTTTGTTTCAAAGTATATACTTTTACTAGTAAGGTTAGGCTTAAAATATGATTGGAATTTAGGAATGCATGAGCTACCATACTGATGAATGATATAAATTTATATGTCTTGTACAAGTTTGATTTTTTTCTCAGCTATTCTGAAAGAAATTTCTCACTCTGTGAAATGTGCTGCTGGGACCACTGACAAAATAGTAACACTGAAGAAAATTCTGAGCAAGAAAGCAAGA
Organism: Murina feae; assembly: GCA_004026665.1. NCBI lineage: Eukaryota > Metazoa > Chordata > Mammalia > Chiroptera > Vespertilionidae > Murina > Murina feae. The sequence continues at coordinate 6,704 of PVJC01032861.1, forward strand.
AAAGAAACCTTCCTTGTTTAAATGTGGGCATACTACTATGTGGTAGACAAGACTTCCTTTTTCTACTGTGAATACAGTATAAGTTTTGAAAGTTGTGTCTGTCTGACTCCATTAAGTATACACATAATGGCTGTTATGTGTTGAAGTGTGGAACTTATAGGCATGTAGCAGATTTTTCTCTCTTATAAGTTACTGGTTGTTGTTTTTTTTAAAGTGCCAGTGCAGCACTGAATTAATTGCAGTGTGTAAAACCCAAATTATGGGTTTAAAGAACTTACCTCTCATTTTCAATATTGGATCATATTTGTAGGGTATATTCAATTCCTCTACTTCTCTAAATAGATCTTCACTTAAATTTCAGAACTTTCTACTTACAGAATATATATACTAACAGTAAAAAAAGATAAGTGAAAAAATCATTGTACTAATAAAGGATATAAAAACAAAACCAGAAAGTCAGTTTTTTCAGAGAGAGAGCGAGAGATGAGTTTGCTTTTTCCTCCATTTAAAAGTTATTAAAATACCCAAAATGGTTCTCTGGATATTATAGATTTAATGTAAATAATTTAAGGCGTTAACATAAGGGTGAACAATATTGACCATAAAAAAATGCAAGACATTTCACATACATAGGAAACTATCAGGCAGGCTGCCCTAAATTAATGCTGCTCACCAGAGGTCTCATTTGTCAGGCTGATTGGTAATGACCCTGAAGATGCTAAGCCTACGGCATCTTTTTAATCCCTTAACGTTGTTTCTTTCTCCATCTTAGGAACGATGGAGATGGCTACTTACAGTCTGTCTTGTTCTTTCCTACCTGGCATCTTCCTGGAGATGGATTTGTTTTTTCCCCTGAATCATTAACTTGGAGACTCAGGAAAACTCACACACTTCAGCCTAACCTGGAGCTGTGTAACAACAACACGATTAACACACACATTTATTTTCTCCTCAGAGCCGCAGTGTATGGGTTGGATGGCAGAAATGCTGAAGCTGTAGAAGGGCTCAGGCAGAGGCATACTTGTATCGCAGGGGGTGGGGGCGGGTTCACACCTTCACAGCCTCCCAGGGCTCCCAAGCTCCAGGCCTCTGGATGGGCTGCTGGGGTGGGTATGTCGTGTTTCTGCCTTTTAGAATTAGCTATGGAAATAGAGCCTATTCTGCAGAATACTAACGAAGGTTAGTTCACAACCGTTCGTTTCTTTCCACAGCTTTTTATTTAAAGAATCAATTGATGAAGTAACTGGTGGTTCCAAGTCTTAGACTAGCCACAGTTAACTTTTATTTATTTACTTACTTACTTTTAAGCTTGTCTCTTAAAATTTTCTCTAAGCATATAAATCAGTATGAAGAAAAAGTGGGGGTAGTTCATAAAGCTGACCTATCATACAAGAAAAACAATGGATCGAGGCACCAGATTCTCATTATTGTTTGGGTGCACTCATTGCAGGAATAAAAAATTACTTTACATGCACCACTAGAGGGGAAAAAACTGTGCCTTTTATCATCTAAGTGGGGACTTTCTTTGACATGTATAGTGAGTCATAAAACAGTGATGTCTTATGTTTACCATTTTTATGGAAGTGAGGCCTGTGATTTGTTAAAAAATCGTTAAGTATAGAAAATCAAAATAACATTTACATTCCTTGGTATTTTTCCTAAGACAACAAAATAATAATAAAATAATGTAAGGAAGAGGATGTGACTTCAGCAAAAAATGAGAACATAGGTCATATCTATAGCTGGATGTAAGCACTATGAAATAGACTAAACCTCAGCCGGAGAAACTCACTTGGGCATGAAGAAACATTTTTTTCAGAGCAAAAATAGTCTGATCCTATTACTGAAATGACACTGGTACAGAAATCCTACGCCGTTTCACTAACAGCATGTGGCTGAGTGCAGCAAGGGGTGCAACAACGCTGGTCACTTTTCTTAGTTATAAATGATCCTGTTTTTTTTTTTTTGTCATAGGCTAAGTGGGGCCATTTTTTCCCCGCTTTTAAGCAAAATCATCCCCCATTTTCAAGGAGTTCTTTAAAATACCAAATATAAATAAATGTAGGATCCAAATTTATCCACCAGATGAAATGTTTGCTTTATGGTTGAGATAGAGAATTACAGTCCTCCATATTATGAGTCAGAATCATTTCAGAAAATTGTAGTCCAACTTCTGAGAATAAAATGAAGTCTAGTTAGGTCTTGTCTTATTACACAAAGCATGTGTTTTTAATAAAAGGGGGCCCAACACAGTTGTGCACAAACAATGAATGGAAGGTAGTATTTACATGTGGTCACATGTTTGAGAGCAGAATCCATACTATGTCTGTGACTCCATGGAAAACAGCAAGATGATAATAGAGGGTTTATTAATGTAAACAATACTGACTGCAGGCTCATAGGGACACTTTCCATAACTCTAAAGTCACCTATTGTTTTGCACTGAAAGTCAATATTATATTTAGGGATGCAATCTGCAGAGACATAAAACACAAAATGAGATTCTCCTCATTCTCAACTTAGCAAAAATTTTCCGTGTTCTTTTATGTCTTTGGGCGAGTATTTTTTTTTTTTAATCCATGTGCTTTATCTTTCTAATAGCAGCAATCCAACTTAATGCAGCACTGAAAATAAGTGTTCCTTTGCAGTCCCACTCAAAGCTAACTGTGGGTAGAACACTTGCATCTTGCTTAAGTTTTAATTTTGGATTCAGAATTTTAAAAAAGATGTGATTGTCAATATTATCTTCCTTAGATCAAGCATGGTTGTTTCGACTTTGGAGTTCATCAAGCTAGGGAAAGACCAAAAGACTTATTTCTAAAGCTTGCTACAGACTAAGAGGGTCACAGCCCATCTGACTTTATTCCCAGTCCTGTTATCCTTGCGGGAGGTTGGTGCATTAGGTAAAGAGACTAAAAAAAGTGAAGTGTGTATAGCTATGCTACTTAAAGCATGCAACAGAATTTGGGTAAGCATGCTTGTTAAAAGTCCATGAAAGCCTTTTGCATTTAAGAAAAAGATGCATGAAAACTCTCAGACTTTTTTTTGTGGCAACTAGATTCACTGGCACAATACAAAATAATGGTACTCTACTGCACCAACATAACGGCGAAAGAATACTCTAAGGAATCCACAGGGGGTGACTAGATCCCCAAGCCCTTAATAAGTTCTCAGCTATCAAAAGCCTTCTTCAAAAATACATTTAAGTTTCAATTTTCTTTTTTCATTAACATAATGAAATTTTCTCTTTCTTTCTGTTTTTCACCCCCCACCCCTTACCAGTGCCCAGACATTCCATCCCCCCACCCCCCCCTTTAACTTGCACTCTAAAATTTGGCTTTCTGGTAATAGGGAGCCAGCGATTGTCTTCTGCTCATCTTCTTTGATTAAAACCCCTGATGAAGAATAAGTGGTGCAACCATTGTGTCCCTTACCATCAGTGCCCATGCCGGACAGCAGGGTCACTATATCCGACCCTGGGCTTGTTGGCCACATCTGGGCTGCACAAGTGGGGAACACCTTCCACATGCTTCCTTCACCACAAGGTACATGGAAACACACACAGTCAAATCCCAGTGCAATGCAGAATCAGGTGTTTGGGAAGCGAGGCTGCCCCCGAAGATGATCAGTCCGTGTTTCCAAAGAGTCTCGCAAGTCTTGCACCTCATTACGGACGATGAAACCTGAAAATAAGCAAATGGAAACATCGAGTGAGTGTGTGGTGCAGAGACACAGGCTGCACTCAGCGAACTGAGTAAGGTATGGGAATGTCTTATGTAACTCGCGGTGGCTCTAGACAGCCCGCCCGCCCCCCCCCCCCCCCCCCCCCCCCCCCCCCCCCCCCCCGCCCAGTGAATTGCTGTTATAAATTACTCTCATAACAGAATGCTGCTATAAATGTTACATCAGAAAGCAGAGGCAGCCCTTGTACTAAAGACACTGATTCTATCTTCCTTCCCAGGATGCAGAGCCATCGATACACAAAGCAGCCGTCTCCTTGAGGATCATGTTCTAAGCTGTATTGAGCAGAGGGAGATTTTCATAAAGGTTTTGGTTACACCTGGTTTGTTGTTATACAAGGAAACATCGACAAATAGTCACTATTTCATTACCTGGAGCCTCTTATCACCTCCCGCTGAGGACTGCAAATCTACTTTCCACACCTGGATTCCCAAACGCCTGCTGAAATTTCCTTCCAAACGTTCAATAGGCCACATACTAAGCATATGCACAACCATACAGATAACAGCTAATTTTTTTTTTTTTTTGTAAACCTGCCCTTGCACTTTCTATCTTGTTAAATGTTTTACCTTTTAAAATGCTTCTAGTCTAAAACCTCAGACTGGCAAATCAGGGCCCTGTGCAAACTTCTTGCAATTACCAGAAAAGCGAGCCCAGTGATGGCCCAGGGTCGCTCCCTCCATGCAGGGAGCACAGTACTGCCCACAGCCCAGGAGGGAGCAGGAGCCCTGGGGGTCTGTTGACACAAATAAACAGCCCCTGCAGTGTCTTTCCACCAGGAGCTACCCAAACCCCTCTCGGTTAGGACCAGTTTTTCCAGGCACTACAAACTCACGTAATTTAGCCATTATTTTAGCCCTCTCCTGACCTGCTGGGCTCCATATGTCTAACACTCCACAGTGTCCTGGATTCGAAGGACAAGTGTGGGGGAACATGACGTGAGAGGCTTTCTCTTCCCATCGAGAAAGTCCGTGGAATGAAGAAGGTAAATAAAAAATCGGGTTGGGAAACAAAGTGAGCAGTCAGAGGACCTGAAGGGAGTTAGCGCCGTCTCAAGCCCAGCATTTTCCTGGAAGGTGTCCTGTAAAAACATTTCTAAAATTTGCACTGGAAGGTTTTTTGTTTTTTCTGCAGACACAGTCTGTCCATGGATCCCACTGGAGAGTGAGTTCCACAGTCTGGATTGCCTGGGAGTCAGCCCATCAGCACGGCTTCCAGGGCAGCTAAGAGAGGAAGGTGACCAAGGAGTAGTGTGAATGCAATATGCCCACCAACCTGGGGTGCAGAAACGTGTCCTGCTTTCATATGGGCTGATAGATTTGGTAAAAACAGACATGTATTTTCTCGCACTATGCAATCAGAAAAGGGCTTTTACATTCTGTTTAAATTAGGCATCTTATTTTCAAATTCAGCTCTAAAATTTTCTGCTAGAGGTACTGAAAATGCAAATTGTCCTTCATTTGGTTACCGCTGGATGGTTTGCATTTATTTTGAAACCTAAGAAGTTCAGCTTTGCCTCCTGAGAAGTTGGCCTATCTGACAGCATGACAGTTTGGCTTTAGGCTTCCAGTTGATGGAGCAATAAAGACATTTACTGTTCCCTCAGGGCACTTAAGTTTTCCCTGCTGCTGTTTTTTTCTCCAGAACTTTCCAGACACTCAAATTTGGAGTTATCCATATTTTCTTCTTCTTGTTAAAACTGCAATACACTTTTCTTATTTCTGTACTATTGAGAGGAAGTAAATGGGGGGGGGGGATGGGGGAGAGGGGGACTCTTTTTAAGTCATGGAATGCAGAAAAAATATTTTTCCCCCATAAAAAAGGTCTTTTCCATATGGTTCCTCCATAATTTATTTTTAAAAATGTACTCCTTTAAATTCATTCAGGTAATATAAAATACAAAATTACTCACAAATGTAAAATATGAACTTTCCTATACGTCCCTGTTCCTTATACACAGAAATCCTGAATAATTAATTTTCCCTTTGTTTAAGAGTCTCTACGTGTCCTGCACACACACTTCTGTTAAAATGAGGAGGTTCTCCTAAACCACAGCTCCTTGCTCTGCCAAGAAAGCAGACTGCAGGGTGGATGGGGTTGTATTATTTCAAATGCTGAGCCATGATTTCCACTCTGGTGGGTAAAGCAGCATTTTGCAACTGTTTCAGGTTTTTGTCCGGCAGCAAGTACACGGGGCACCTATGAAAGAAAGCGCCACTGCAGAAGCAGCCCTCTCCTATCTATGGGGGGGACTCTTAGTTTTCATTTTGGTTCCATGTGTCGTTTCTGCCCTGTTCCATTTCCATAAGCATATCTGGAAGCTGAAAGAGTGGTTTATTTTATCTGTCAATCCACCTAAGATAGTAATACCACAAGATGTTATAGAATGAGATAATTGCTTTAAAGACACACCTCAACATAACCACATCAAGAAAATCTGAAAAGTAGAGCAAAGAAAAAAGAAAAAAACTATAGCCCCACTTTATAACAAACCATTAAGAGTTTTTTATATCACTTCCTAATATTTTTATGCATCTGAATTTTAAATAAAACACACCGCTGCCATATATACATTCAGTTAGTATCCTGATTTCTCCATTTAACATTATGCCAATGGTCCCTCGAGGCCTGTTTTTATTCTAATAGCATCAATTCAATGATTTTATTAACCTTTCATAATATTCCTTAATACAAAACTCAATTAAAAAATAATATTCTCTTGATTATAAATCTCATACACGTTGACAAAAAAACAATGGAAAACAGAATTTCCAGAAGAAAAATATAATTACCCATAATATTAGTACTCAGCTGTAAAAATTTCAAAATTTTTAGTTTTTAAATAAAAGTTAACCTTTCATACAATTTGCCTTTATGGTTTAGAGCAGTGGTCGCCAACCTTCTGGACCTCACAGACCGCCAGAGGTCTGCGGCTCAATGGTTGGCGCCCCCTAGGGAATGACTTTAAATTGTAGAAATTCTATTTCCTGTGGAAAGGGAAGTGGCTTTCCTTTGCCATGGTGATCTCCTTTCAGAATGCAATGGCCCTTCCTATGGTCTTTGGTGAAGGGGGCTCCCAGGGGGTCTTCTTGGTATTAGTGCCGGCAGATTATTCAAGGAAGGTCATCACGATGAACTTCTCACTTGCAAAAAGAGTAGGGAATAGATCCTTTATTTTTCAAGGCTTTTTTGACTATGTAATCCATTCTTATGTTTCAAAAATTCAAAAGGCTTAAAGAGGGAGCAGTGAAAAGAATCCCTCTCATGCCTGATCCCAGTCACCCAATTCCCATTCCCAGAGGCAAGCTTTTTGGTTTCTATCCAGAGATACAGAAGCAAAAAAAAAAAAAAGCTACATATGGGAAGGGTTCCTTCCAGTGTTGACGGATCCATCACTGTATGGGAGATTATCTCTGGACAACGAGGTACCTGGGCAAAGGGAGCAGGGCTGTCTCAACCCTTTTAACACCCCCAAATGCCACGGGAGTTGATGGATTTAGGTTGTAAAGGAAATGTTTACTCAATGTAAGGAGATAATGTCTGACACTGATAAGTCAGTTGCTCTGTATCTAGGCTGCATCTAAGAGGCTAGATAATGTCCAACAGCCTGCTTATGCCCTCCAGGGATGGCTGCTGCTAAGAACACCACTACCTTCTACATGAGCAGTTTTCTAAACATAAAACATCATCGTATATTTGTACCATTTGGATTAGACACAGCAGTGTTTACCAAAACCTTCTCCTCCTAAAAGAAATAATGAAAACCATCTGATAATCATATGCATGACTTTCCTAAGTCTCAGAGCCAAAAGGCAAGTCTAACGATGTAACAGAAATGACTGGAAAACAGCAGAGACTTGCTTTCCTGCCAAGTTTTTAAGAATACTTAAGCAAGGCCTATTCATCTTAGCGATATGAATATTTAATTTTTCCTTATCGGGAAAGACATTTGGAAGAGTGTTAATCAATATATATTTTTTGAAAACTTTGGTTAAACTTACCTTTGATATTAGCTATTACCCCCCGAAGTCTATAATTTCCTTTTGAAATGAAGCTCATCCCTATTTGCACCTATTCATACGTACTTAAACAATAAAGATATTAATAGACTATTTTATGGAACACAACAAGCATATTCTAAATTTCTGCAGATGAGCAAATGCAGAAAAATAGCCAACAGAATTTTCAAGGTGAAAAAATACCCTACCAGATATAAAAATATACTATAAAATGTACTATTCTAAGTAAACAGTGTGACACAGTGCAAGGATAGACAATAGCGTGCTAGATCACACTAAAAAATCTGGAAACTGACCCACTTGTATATGAAAAGAAAAATTTTACATTGAGGGAAAAATAAGTCACAGTGGGACATTGACTATTGATTTAGAACAAAGTAAAGCTAGTTTACTCTTTTGAATCACAAACCCAAATAACTGTGCAATGGGTGAGAGATCTAAGTGCCAGAAAACACACATATAAAAATTAAAGGTAATCCTATATAATAAAAGGCTAATATGCAAATCGACCACAGGGGAGGCACCACTCAGCCAGAAGCCAGGCTCGCTGTGAAGGGAGCCTCTCTTGCCTTTGCAGCAGCACTAAGGACCCCTCGGCGAACATCCCCCTGAGGGGTCCAGGGCTGTGAGAGGGTGCAGCCTGGGCTGAGGGACCTTCCCTGCCCCAGTGCACATATGTCATGCACCGAGCCACTAGTACTTTTATAATCTTGGCCCTCCTCTTTAGGACACAAGACAGTAAAATTAAAAATAACAATGCAGACAAATTTAAATATGCAAAAATTTAAATAGAAAACCATAAAAAAGTTAAAATGTTAGCAATACATTGGGGGAAAGTATTGTGATATGTAGTAACTCAATATGTGAGTTTTTACTAATTTATAAGAAAAAGATAAACAACTCAAAAGAAAATTGGACAAATCAAAGAATGAAAAATAAATGGTCACTAAAGGTATATAAAGACGCTCAACTTTACAGAAATCAGTGAAATAGGATCTTAGTGTTCATTCTTTGGAATATAGACCTCCTCCCCACCATCATCACCCCCACATGCTGATGAGGGTAACAGACCAGGCATGCTCGTAAACTGTAGGCCACGGAATAGTATCTCTCAAAATGTAAAAATATATATCCTGTGACCTAGGAAATCCATTTGTGGGACTAATACAGAAATACTGGTGTGTGCGCGAAAAGATAAATTTATAAAGAAACTCCAACGTTTCACTAATGAAAAACTAAAAATTCCATAAATATCAATCAATAGAATAACTGTTCAGGAAGTTATGGCATGTTACCCATGAAATACCATAGAATCATTCAAATTAATAAGATATACACTGAGTGGCCAGATTATTATGACCACCTGACGTTTGTAGGCAAATTAGCTATTTACAGCTATAACTTTGCGCTGAAGTTGCTAGAGGGCCAGACCATTATAAATAGGGAGGCAGGTTGTTTACCACGACAGAAGTGATTTTTTTTTCCTGAAAATATGGGTAAACAATGCAATTTAACAGCCTTTGAATGTGGGATATATAGTATACTAACATGGAAAAATTTTGTGAATGCTGTTTTGTGACTAAAGATGTGTATATATAGGCAGATGTATGTGTGTGTATATATGTACATATATACTATGCACACATATGTTTGTAAATGCACAGGAAAAAATGTCTAGAAGGATCTACACCAAAATTGCACCAGTGGTTACTGGTGAGAATGAGAATAAAACTGGGGAAGGACTGAAGGGAGTTTTCATTTTTACTTGACAAAATTTTTGTACTCTTTGAAAGTTTATTTAGACTATTATTTGTCCACATTAAAAAGACGTCTGTGAAAAAGAAATGATCTTTACTTCTCCCTGCATCTTATTTCCTTTTTCCTTGTTTATGGAGTACAACAGAAGAGAAGGAGCCTCTTTCAGTATACAGGCTTATTTTTCATAAAATGAGGACTTCCACAAAAAGGCATTTTAGAATTTTAATTATTTTTTTATTATAACGTATTCCTTATATAATGCCATCAAATGAAATGACGGGATCAAATACTAGAATTTCTAGGAAAACCACAGAGAAGTAAAATTATCCTGAATGACAAAGGCTGGATTGATACAGTCACTACATCCAAGGGGACAGGACTCAGAAAGACACAAAACATGCCACCTTCCCAGTTGCCTGGAGGTCCCAGCCAGTCGATGTCACCGTAAATATCCAGCCACCTTATTCTGATCAACTTTACTGTCACAGTGTGACCACAGGGGTCAGATATTAGCAAGAAGTTCTCCTGACCCAGAAATAGAGGGGAGAAAAGAGAGGGGACTTAGGTCTGGCTCGATATTGGCATGTGATGGGTCTCTGTAGATTGACAGCATGAAGCTTTCAGACAGAGAGAAGGCCATACATTCATATTCAGGATGTCTGAAATCCTGTATTCTCTCTCTCTCTCTCTCTCTCTCTCTCTCTCTCTCTCTCTCTCTCTCTCCCTCTCTCTCTCTCTCTCTCTCTCTCCCTCTCTCTCTCAACAAACATGCCATTGGAGAAAACAAAAAAACAAGAACTATCCTAGCAGAAAGGGGAGTTCCTTCTGCACACCAGACATTGTTGTGATAGGAACAATAGCTGTGGAGCCAGGCAGGCCCCATGCCCGTCAGGGAGGAGGTTTGCTATTAAATCCTGCTTCCATCCACGCAACACACTCTCCAGCAGCAACAACACCCGGAGCCTCAGCACTAACGGTGGCACGTGATGTAGGGCTGCCCTCCAGAGGCTGTTCCGAGCCTAGGGGATCGGGACATGTCTCCCAGAATGAAGTCTCCATGTAATCGCCTATTTTGGTTTGTTTTCTAACAGTTTAATCCTTAAGGATTTGATTGACTTTCAAATTTTTAGGAACACACCTGTTGTATAAAGCAAAGTGTGTAAACCTCTGAGATAGAAACCTGCGGATTGTGGGGGTCAGATGTCATGATTGCTCAGGGCTTAGAGGTCTGAAGGGTGTTGGGAGGAAAGATGGCAGGGTTACAGAGAGCTTCTGCGGCCCCAGTGAACATGGGATTCCTGCATTCTGAAACCGAGTTTCTCTCCTCTCTAAGGATGTGTACTGTGAGCCCAAAGCAGACGCATAAGTGCCCACACCGGCCCCCACCAGCATCTGTTCAGGGCATAAAACATTAATTGAGTCTCTTCAAAAAGCTTTTCTTCTCACCCAGAGAATAAAATGAAAAAGAAACCAAATACAGCCCTTTAGAATGACTCAGACTTCTTTGAGAGAGAAAACAAGACTTAATTTTAGAAATGTTCATTAGATGGTATTACGTTAGACTGTATTTTTTAAAAATTCAATTGCGGTAAAATACACATAACATAAAATTTACCATCTTGATCATTTTCCATATGCTAAACTGAATTGTGTCCACTTACCTTGTAAACTGCCGACTCTCTTCGTGCACTTCCATTTCCGTGCTTTTAAATTCATTTAGCTCTTTCCGTATTGCTGCCTGAATAGGAGAAAGAAGATATACAGAATTGTTACTTAGGTCACATATTTTCTTGGCATATACTGCATCAATGAAGCAGGCCTTCTTTTAAGAAATGTCTTGGAGAACCCTAGCCGGTATGGCTCAGTGGATAGAGCATCAGCCTGCAAACCGAAGGATCCCAGGTTCCATCAGGTCAAGGGTACGTACCTTGGTTGCAGGTTCCTCCCCAGCCTGGGTCCTGGTCAGGGTGTGTGCAGAAGGCAACCAATCGATGTGTTTCTCTCACATCAATGTTTTTCTCTTCCACTCTCTCTAAAAGATCAGTGGAAAAATATCCTTGGATGCGGACTAACAAAGAAAAGAAAAAAAAAGCAAGCAAGAAAGAAATGTCTTGGAGCAAGGGATTCCTAATTTCTCCTAGGAAATGGTATGCTAGATGCCATGTCATGCTACTCCCAAACGAAAACCAGGATAGATTTCTTTCAAGGGTCATTGACAAGGTAGAAGAAGGGGGCTCTTCCTAAACGCATCCCAGGCCTGACCTATGAGTCACCCCCATGACCACAAGGGTAGTGCAGGTCATGAGATCTTCTGAGAAACAATATCATTTCCCTATGTAAGTTCTGCATTTAAAGCCACACACAGTGACATGGCTCCGGGCCAGCGGTTCTCAACCTGTGGGTCATGACCCCTTTGGCGGTCGAATGACCCTTTCACAGGGGTCACCTGAGACCATGCTGCATATCAGATATTCACATTACGAGTCATAACAGCAGCAACATTACAGTTATGAAGTAGCAACGAAAATAATTTTATGGTTGGGTCACAACATGAGGAACTGTATTGAAAGGGCCAAAAGGTTGAGAACCACTACTCTAGGCAGTTGCCACAAAGCTACTGAGAAGGCAGTTGCTATTTATTCTTTCATATTGAAAGTTAAGATAATTAGGATTGAAAGTTTCAGCACAGCACTTAAAAGCCACTCAAGTAAAATATCAAATGGGATGCTGTCTCTTTTACTACTGAACGAACACATAATCCATGCAATGTACATGCTGGGGTTTAAAGAGATGCTTCTGTCCTTCAAGCAGAAAAACGGAGACACTCATCAAAATGTTAACATCAGGTATCAATTAACAATAGAGGCTGGATTGCTGATGGGTTTTGGTCTCCACTGTGTGCTTATCTTTATCTCCTAACTTTTCTACAAAGAATCATTTCCTGCTCTAGCTGGTTTGGCTCAGTGGCTAGAGCGTTGGCCTGTGGACTGAAGAGTCCCGAGCTGGATCCCAGTCAAGGGCACAGGCCCAGGTTGCGGGCTCAATCCCCAGGAGGGGGAGTGCAGGAGGCAGCCAATCAATGATTCTCTCTCATCATGAATGTTTCTCTCTCTCTCTCTCCCTCTCCCTGCCTCTCTGAAATTAAGAAAAAAGAATAGTTTCCACATGTAAATTTAAAAACACTAATAAAAACAGCTCCATAATCTCTTTTAAAAAAAGGGTCTCTTCAGCCAAAACAAAGAATGACATTACAAGCCACAGAGAATGACTTCACTGACAGATAAGGAACTCTGCTTTGTGGAGGGAAAGTGAATGTTAGAAGAGGAAAAGGACAGAAGGAAGCCCTGAGGCCTCTCCTGGCTTTCCCTTATCCCTGTCACTCTGCAACATCCAAGTTTTCTACCAGTGCCTCTTTCACTGTGATATTTATTTATTTATTTATTTATTTATTTATTT
>PVJC01032862.1:0-19700 GCA_004026665.1 Murina feae
TAACTGATGAGCTTTGTTTCCTTGTCAACTCCAAGTATTTGCCAAAGGCCTGCAACACAGTAGAAACTCAATAAATGTCAATTAGCTAAAACAATTAGTGGAAAAGCAACCAAGTCAAAAGTTAAATTAGTTTCAGGATTATGAAATAAAAGTATTCCTATTATTTAAATGTAAAAGTTAAGAGGGAACTTATAAAATACTTGATTCTCATGTTTCAATTAAGAATGAGAAAATTCTTTTCAGATATCAAAAGATTAATATGAAGAAAGTATATAAATTCATGAAGATCAGATTAATTTGTTACGGTTAATGTGCTGATGGAAAGGACACTAGGTTATTAACCATTTCATGTTATTAAATCAAGGTTAATATAACATTTATCATAAAAAGTATAAAATAGGAAAGAATATTGACAAGGAAATGTGTAAACAATGTCCTATAGAGAAATGAGACAAATAAGAGTGATTGAATACTAATAGACCAGGAAAAGCAGATAATAAATTTTTTTTTGCAATTTTGAAATATGATGCCTGAAATGATAAAGAAAACAATTTGGTTAAAATGAGAAATGTTTCTAATTGAAAATTCAGCAACTTACTTATTTTAAAAGTTATTAAATATTGCTATACTATTAGAGAAGGGAACGCTTTCAAAAGCTCACATAGCTCATAAGAAAGATAACTGAAATGAAAAGACTACATAATATTCAAATAAAATATATTGCAAGCTTGTAAATGTAAATCAAGACACAGGGCCTAAGACATAAACTACGTTCAACTGTGACCCGATTCAATCTAGACTGTGGAGGTGTCTTTTTTAAAAAATATATTTTATTGATTTTTCACAAAGAGGAAGGGAGAGGGATAGAGAATTAGAAACATCGATCAATGCCTCCTGCACACTCCCCATTGGGGATGTGCCCGCAACCAAGGTACATGCCCTTGACCGGAATCGAACCTGGGACCCTTGAGTCCACAGGCCGATGCTTTATCCACTGAGCCAAACCGGTCAGGGCACAGACTGTGGAGGTGTCTTATAAAGACAACATAGGATCTTCCCACTGAATATATAGATGATGGGTTAGGAGAGGATTCCCTGCCTGTGACAGCATTGGCCTCAGCAAAGCTCATTCCAGATATTGCCACTTCAGATTTTCACCAAGAATCTGAAGAGTAAAATTCTGGATGATTTTAAGAACATTGTGATTAAACTTAAGTATGTATACATCAAAAAAGTTGAAAGCAGCCCTGACTGGTTTGGCTCAGTGGATAGAGTATCGGCCTGCAGATTGAAGGGTCCCAGGTTCGATTCCGGTCAAGGGCATGTATCTTGGTTGCAGGCACATCCTCAGTAGGAGGTGTGCAGGAGGCAGCTGATCGATGTTTCTCTCTCATCGATGTTTCTAGCGCTCTATCCTTCTCCCTTCCTCTCTATAAAAATCAATAAAATATATTAAAAAGTTAAAAACAATGCCATAAAATTTATTTTTTTTCAAATCCAACAAAATTTCTCCAGTCATGTATTTGTTTGAAATGTGGGAGCTGAAGTATCTGATCCACATTCAAGCTCTGTCATTTTTTGTTGCCTACCCTCTGATGTTGTATTTTTACTTAAAATTCAGAATGATAGTAGTGCCTGAACCACATTGTTTTCATGAAGGTTACAATGTACGTAAAGATTAGAATAATGTTTGGCTCATATAAATTCATAAATGAAAGTTAGAAAAATAATTTTTAAAGTTAGGAATAAAGGAATTACTCAATCATGAACAAATAATCAAAAAGGAGTAGTGTGCTTCCCTGTGCAAGCACTACAGTATCTGAGAACAGGACTTATGAAGGGAGAAGCTCAGCCTCTGACTTGGCCTGGTTTTCCCCAGATTCCTCCCACAACTATACTATGGGTCCTGATCAAATCATGTAACGTCTTGAGGTCTCAATTACATCTCTTATCAAGTATGTTAGAGAAGATATTCCTTGAGATCAATTTAAACTCTAGCACGAGTCTATGATTTATTTATAAAAAGATATTTTTAGAAATAATTATTCATATAAAGTCCTAGAAAAATTGTCATTATAAATTTATATCTTCTTCTTTTTTTCGTAATAGTTCATCTGTTTGTAACTCACCTCTGAACACTGTATTTTGCTTCTCCCTACATCAATATTTTACATAATTCTGTGTAATTAAAGTTATCTATACCTCCATATATTAATCTTTTGTTTCATTATTATGAACTATTTGTTCCAAACTGGAATCTTTCATTAGAGTGAAACATCGATTTTGGGAGATTTTCATTTTCTCATGGAACAGTTGTTCATACATCATTTCTGAGCCAAAGGCAAATGTGGCATCCTGGCCCATCATTTGAGATTGTTAGAAAATGTGATTCCCACATTCACTCAGCAGTAGAGTCATAACTTTCCACTTACGCTCTGCCTTTTCCTCTGACACGTCATGATATTGTTTTAAACTGATCCTGTGTACATATTTGGCAAGTACTCTCCTAACTTTTAAATAGCCTATATTTTATACTATAAATATTTTTCTTTGGAAGGAAATATTCAAGAATGTTAACAGTGATTGCCTCTAGATATAGTCATTCTGAGTGACATTTTTTCCTGTTTATATTTACTATTCAGATTTTTTACAATGAACATGTATTATTTATATCATTGGGAAAAATAAATTTAAAATGTTTAAATATTTTTCTTTTGATTTAAAAATTCTTCTTCGTAATTCTAAGTTGGTGTCATATATTTGTTGATATCAAGTAAAACATAAAATTAAATGTTTGAAATTATATAGTACCTTCCTTAAGGAGAACAGAAAGACAATAATTTTATAACTCCTTTTTCCTAACTTCTGAAAACTTTGAAATATTAAAAAACAATTACAGATTAGACATAAACCATAGCTTCTCATATTTAAAAAAAAATTGAGTGAGTTATAAATAATAGATTATTGTGTATGGCCTACTCATTGTGCATAATGGAACAATGATGGAGAAAATGTCCTTTGCTTAAGAAGCTCCAGATTAGAGAAAGCAATGACAGGAGACTGGTGATGTTCTACTGGGGCTGAGAAATAAATGTTCTCCATTACCATAATTTTAGCTAAATTGAATTTCTGTTGAAGTACTTGAGAAAAAGGAAATGTTGAATAAAAGCTAAGCTTCTTCATATGAGAAGCTATTAAAGAGATTGATTAGCATTACTTATATCCCTACAAATTCATTTTATAGTGTTATGATAATATTAAGAGCCCCAAACAATACAACTGTAGGATGAACTGAAGAAGAGGATTTACATTCATTTCCATCTTCCACAATATTCCTATTATAATCCAAAAGAAAATCATAAATGCAGAGTAAAGAGTCCAAAAATAAAAATTTAATAAATAAAGATAGTGGCTGGGAACACATGTAAGTCTAACTCTGTTATTATGCAATAGGTAAATGGGGCTATTTTTAAAAATTGCAGCTCTCCCATTTTATAAGAATATTAAGATACTAGTAAAAGTAATTTGAAATATCTCATGCAAACTTAAGGTGAAAAATACATATCCTGTATGAGTGTAACTGATGTCTCATTTGGTGGTATCATAAAATGTCTGACTTTTTAAATCTATTTTTACTTATCCACATGATTTAAATAGCCTCTGTTGTTTCTTGGTTAATAATTAAATTAAAATATAAGCACCTATAACTTTATTCCCTATGTGAAATATAAAAATATAGTAAATCAGTATTAGATACATCACTTCGTATCAAGCTATTAGTTAATTCAATACGATCTCATGAGTGTGAATGAGAAAATGTTACTGATGTTAAGAAAATAAAAGTTTAGCGTGTCTGTCTAGGAAATAATTACTGAGACTGGTAAATGGTTGAGTTGCTAGTTAGAATAAGGTGTGTTTAAGTCAAACACAGATTGCATGTAAAATTTGCTTGCAATGGCTCAGTCATCATTTCAGGGTGGAGTTCAATGAACCTTATATTATAGATTTATAGATTTCAGGATATTGACTACCTTGATATAGATTTCAGAGCTAGATATTTTATTCAGTCAGAGACAGTAGTATTTTGCTTTTTTGCTCTACACATAGTTTCTTCCCTTTAATACTATAATTAATCTTCAGAGAAGCCTTTGAATGATGTTAATACAGCAGATGGAAGGGATGACGGAAGATGGCAGCATAGGTAACCACCTATACACACCAACTCCCACAACCACATCAAAATTACAACTAAAATACAGAAATCACCATTTTCCAGAACCACTGGAAAGCTGGCTGAATGAAAGACTTACAACTAGAGAAGTAGAGAAGAAAGCACACAGAAACTGGTAGGAGACACGGAGGCCTAGAACAGCTGATCAGGGGGGAGATCATCTCTGTGGAGGCTGCCTGGAGGAGCAAGAGGTCCCAGCACCACACCAGACCCCAGCCCATGGTTCCAGAGCTAGAAAAAGAAGTCCTAGTAACTACAGGCTGTAAAAATCAGTGAGGATTGGATCTCAGTGACACAGAGGCTGCTGGAGACCCAGCTGTTCTTCTTAAAAGGCCAGCACCACCAACTAAACTTACAAGGTCCTACTTCCTTTGAGCTCCAGCACAAGGTCTAGGCTCTGGGAGACACATTTGTCTGGCATTGGGGCAGAAAATTGAGGGGTGCTTTCTCCCAGACAGATGTACTTGCAGGGATCATTGTTCCAATGCTGGGACCTTGCTGGTGCAGGGCTGACTGGCAGCCATTTCCCTTTGCTCCTCCTGGTGATTCCCTAAGACCCCCCTCATCCAATGTATAACTCCACCCAAGCTGCTTGCAGCAGTTTTTGCATATAAATAGCCTGTCCTTGAAAATCTCAAACAAGCTGCACCTGGATCAGGGAGTCCCAAACCTACCAATAAAAGGCCCAAGATGGCACTGGCACCAGTACCAGCCTTCCTTGCTTCATAGTTGGGCCTCATCTGGGCACTTCCAAACCCAACACAAAGAGGAGGAATCTGCATATCTCTCTGTAATTCCTTCTGGATGGCCCTTAGACAGTAGCTGACTTTGCACCTCCCTAGAGATCCAAGAGCCAGGGTACCCAGCAGTGTCAGGCCATACCAGCTTACAACTCTTAAAATCTATAAGCGACACACTCAAGGAGCAGATTCAGTGAGCACCAAAGCCTCACTGAAGCAAGTCCTGCTCCATAGGATGTCTACTACATAGCAGCTGTCCCATTATAGTTGCAGCTTGTCCTCACAACAAAAGGGCCTGGAGGTCAATTCCTCCCAGTGACACCAATAGCAATCAAGTCTCAACTATAACAAGTTGCTCACAGCCCACAAAGGGGTGCTCCTGGAGTTCCCAGCTCAGGTAACTGGGGAGGCTCAGCCACTGGGCCCTATAGGACACCAAGTACACAAGGTCACTCTACCAACTGAAGGAGACATAGCAGCTCTGTCCAATACATAGAAACAAACACAGGGAAGCAGCCAAAATGTGGAGACAAAGAAACATGTCAGAAATGAAAGAAATGGAAGAAAGCAAACTACTGGATATAGAGTTCAAAACCACAGTTACAAGGTTACTCAAGAATCTTCTAGAAACCTCAAAGGGACTTTGTGAGACTTCCAAGAATCTTAGTGATAATGCCAAACACATGGAAAAGGACCAGTCATAAATTAAGCACACATTGACTGAAATAAAGAATAATATGCAGGGATTCAACAGCAGAGGATTCTGAGAATCAAATCAACAATTTGAAATATGAGGAAGCAAAAACACCCAACAAGAAGAGTGAAAATAAATAATAATCCAATAATATAAAGATAGTGTAAGGAGCCTCTGGGACAATTCAAGTATACCAGCATTTGTACTATGGGGCTGCCAGAAGAAGAGGGAGAGCAAGATATTGAAAAGCTATTTGAAGAAATAATGACAGAAAACTTCCCCTACCTGGTGAAAGAAATAGAATTACAAGTCCAGGAAGCACAAAGAGTCCCAAAAAAAGGGGAACCTAAAGAGGACCACATCAAGACACATCATAATTAAAATGACAAGGGTTAAAAAACAAGAGAGAATATTAAAAGCAGCAAGAGAAAAGCAGTTAGTTACCTACAAGGGAGTAGCCATACGACTGTCAGCTGATTTCTCAACAGAAACTATGCAGGCCAGAAGGAAGTGACAAGAAATATTCAAAGTGATGAATAGTAAGGACCTACAACCAAGATTACTCTACTCAGCAAAGCTATCATTTAGAATTGAAAGTCAGATAAAGAGCTTCACAGACAAGAAAATGCTAAAGGAATTCATCACCACCAACCCAGTACTATATGAAATGTTGAAGGGTACTCTTTAAGAAGAGGAAGAAGAAGAAAAAGAAAAATATAAAAAATATGAACAACAAAATGACAACAAATACATACCTATTAACAATTGAATCTAAAAATCAAAATAAACGAATAAGAAATCTAATAAACAGAATAAACTGGTGAATGAAATAGACTCAGAGGCATGGGAGTAGAATGGACTGACGATTCTCAGAAAAAAGGAGTTTGAGGGGGTGGGAGGAAATTAAACATAGATCTTGTATGCATATATGTATAACCTATGGACACTGACGATGGGGTGGCAAAGGCCTGGGGCAGAGTGAGAACCAGGTGAAGGGAGGCAATGGGGGGGAAAAGAGGGACATCTTTAATGATATCAGCAATAAAGATTTTAAAAAAATACAGCAGATGATTGTTTTCCACGTGGAAATGAAACATGAAGAGGAAGAGCCACTTTAATAAAAATGAAGAAAAAAAATCCCTAAAGGGATTGGGATTTTTGGAGCATCAAGGAATGACACAAGTTAGCTATTATGTTGTTAATAACATAATGATCCTGAGTAAATGAAACAGTGCACCTTAGTTTTGATCAAAAAGGGAAGTAGTAGAAATCTGGCATAATGTTCATAATATGAATATAGTGAAAGCTACCTAAAGTAGTGTTCAAAATGCTATTAGTAGCACAACTAAAAATATCCTGACCAAATGCTTTTATTTTATTAGCATTAAAGAATTTGTAACTAAACTCTAGAGAGAGAGAGAGGGAGGAAGGGAGAGAGAGAGAAAGAGAGAGCGAGAGAAAGAGAGAAAGAGAGATATCCATGTATATATCTATACATATGTATGTGTAATTCCTCAATAGAGATAATGATGACCCAAAAATGCCATTAAGAAAAAATACAAAATAAAATAAAACAATGAAAATAGAATTCAAAAACATAAACTGATTAAAAGAAAAAAAGATAAACTTTTTCAAAGAGAAGCTGAATTTATATCATCAGTTGAGGAAAACACCTTGAAATCTCAGTCTCTACAGCCTCAGAATATTGGAATTATGTTATTAAATCATGCAAGTCAGAGAAATTTTCTGGGACAAAATAAAACCCTTGTGCAAAAAACATCGCACACCTGAACTCACATTTATAATTCAGACTTTTTGAGTAATACACTTTTCAAACAATCCATCATTTTAATTGGAATTCTGAAGTTATAATGAACTATTCATTTCTTAAGAAAGAAAAAAACAAAGATATTCAATCCTTGAATCTAAAAGTTGGCAGCTAATAATTTTTCAAAACTTAATATATTCTAAAAGTATGAAAATAGTGCTATGGCCTTTGTCCTAAATATATCAAGTTATCATTATGCATTTACTATTAGAATTGATTCATTACTGTCTGAATGAGTGAACAAGCAACGTAGGAGTTTTAAGTCATATTTCTAATTTTCAAATATATTTTACGTAATGTTTGATTATGAGCAGCCTGTCAGATGCTCTATGGCACTTTGAATTTACTCTGTAGGTAATGTAGAGCCCATAATTGTGTTTCAGAAAGATAGAGAAGAAAGAGCAAGGCCACCAGCAGTGAACTGTGGAAGAAAAGATGATGATCCAGGATGATGGGGAACAGACACACTCCTAAGGCAGAGAACTAATTGAATGCGGGCAAGAGGTCTCTGTGATAGCATGGGGGTGATGAGAGCGAGTGATGCCTTTAACTAAAATAGTGAACACATGGAGCTAGGTTTTTAAATAGAGGGAGGGCAGAAAAATAATAATTTTAGCAAATTTAAAGGGGAAAACAAATAATGTGAAATGTAGAGGGAAAGTGTGGGCTAGAACAGTGACTAAAGGGGTCCATGAAATCATAACAATCTTCATAATACTAAGATGTAATTTGCCTATGATAGTGCACAAGTAAGGGAGAGTGAAACAACTGTCACCTAAGCATCTACTCTAATAAAAGCGTAATATTGAAATTAACCATTTCTCTGGGATGGCTAAGCCATGTCCACCAGTCAAAGCCATGCCCACAAGCCTATCAGAGCGGGTGTATGCAAATTAATCCAGCCAAGATGGAGGACAGCAGCCATGGAGAGAGCAGCAACGGGTGAGGCATGGGGCGGTGGTGAGCAGCAGCATGGGCGGGGCAGGTGATGGCAGCGGTGGTTGTGGTGGCGGCGGTGGGGTCCGAGGCACGTGGGGACCCAGCCTGCAGGGTGGGATGGCCCCACATCCCAGAGGCTGCGAGCCCCACATTGGCAGCAGCTGCCAGCAGCTGGGGAAGGAGGCGTGCAAGACCCAGCCTGCGGGGGAGGGCAGTTATGAGGGACCCAGGCCTGCAGGGGAGGGCAGTTGGGGGTATCCAGGCCTGCAGGGGAAGACAGTTGGGGGGGACCCTGGCCTGTAGGTGAGGGCAGTTGAGATGGACTCAGGTCTGCACAGGAGGGAAGTTGTGGGGGACTCAGGCATTCAGGGGAGGATAGTTGGGGGGGACCATCCTGGCATGGGGAGGGCATTTAGGGCCAATCAGGCCAGCACAGGAGCACTTAGGCATTTATCAGGCTGGCAGGGGAGTGGTTAGGGGCAATCGGCAGTTAAGAGGTTGGGAGCCAGCAGTCCTGGATTATGAAAGGGACGTCCCTCAAGGGGTCCCTGATTGGAAAGGGTGCAGGTTGGTCTGAGGGACACCACCACCATCCCCCACTCTTTGCATGAATTTTGTGTACCGGGCCTCTAGTTAATAATAAAGGCAATGACACAAAACTTTAGTATTAACTTCCATACACTGTGCTTAAATGTTAATTTTATCCTATATAATAAAAACCCAGCAACCGAAATGAAAGAACAATCAGAACAACCAGAGACCAGAACAACCACGGTCCCTCACCCCAGCTGCTAATCCCCGGCAAACAGTTAGGGGTGATCAGGCAGGCAGGTGAGCAGTTAGGGGCCATCAGGGAGGCAGGAGGAGTGGTTAGAGGTGATCAGGCAGGCAGAGGCAGTTAAGGGCAATCAGACAGGCAGTTAGAGTGCTTAGGGGTGAGGTGATCAGGCAGGCTAGTGGTTAGGGGCATCAGGCAGGCTGACGAGTGGTTAGGGGCCAACAGGCCTGGATTGTGAGAGGGATGTCTGACTGCTGATTTAGACCCGATCTACAGCGGGATCGGGCCTAAACCAGCAGTCAGACATCCCCCGAGGGGTCCTGGATTTCAAGAGGGCTCAGGCCAGGCTGAGGGACATCCCTCCACCCCCATGCACTGGGCCTTTAGTATAAGATAAAAATCCACAGTGAGATACTGCTATACAGCCATTACAATGGCTAAAATTAAAAAGACTGACCAAGTGTTGGTGAGAGTGTTGAGCAACTAGAGCTCTCAGTACTGCTGGTCGGAATGTAAAAAGCTATAAAACCTTTGGAAAATTGCTACAAGGACTAATGATACTGAGTATCTTTCCATCTGCTTACCTGGATTTCTTTTATGGTCATATATCTATTGAAATATTTTGCCTAGTATTTTTTTTATTGCTTTGATTTTTTTCTTATTATCAAGTGGTGACTTCTCTCTGTATTCTGAATACAAGTTATTTAAGACTAGAGGCCCAGTGCGCAAGATTCATGCCCTGGGGGTTGGGGGTACAGCCCAGCTTGCGCCCTCTCGCAGGCAAGAACTCCTCAGAGGATGTCTGCTGGGAATCAGGCCTACACCAGCAGTCAGACATCCCTCTTGCAGTCTGGGGCTCTCGCAGTTCAGGACCCCTTGCTCCTTACCACCCGCCTGTAGTGGAGGTGGGAGAGGCTCATGTCACCTCCGCTGTGCTTGCTAGCCATGAGTCCGGCTTCTGTGGGAGTGCACTGACCAACAGGGGGCAGCTCCTGGTTGAGCATCTGCCCCCTAGTGGTCAGTGTACATCTTAGAGACTGGTTAATGCCATTCAGTCAATTTTCATATTATGTTTTTATTATATAGGATTAATTTTCTGTTGATTGTGCATAAAGTTTTCCTGCTTTTTGCACGCTCAATAATTTGTGATTTGCTGTTTGACATTAAGGGCTTTACCTTCTTGGGTGCTATAGTCCTATAGATATTCTTGAGCCTTGTTCTGGGATGCAGTTACTGTTCTTGAAAACAGTTGGATAGGTTTATGTCTTGCTTTTAAATTTTGTTAGGCATGGCCAGAACAGTCTTTAATCTAGTGCACATTGTGTTCCCAATACCTAAGCAATACTTGAGTATCCTACCTAATTTTTCTTGGATTATAAGGCTTTCTTCGGTTCTTGGTGGGAACACAAATTATTCTCAGCCCTGATGAGTTCCTGAGAGTGTCCCCCTGCTCCTGGCTCCCTCTCAGGTCAACTCCTTCCTCTCCAGTAAGCTGCCTTGAAAACTCCAGTTGCTTTAGCCTCCCTGTGCTCCAACCTTCATATTCCAAACTCTCAAAAATTGTTCACTGCACTTGGGTTACCCCTTCCTGTATTATGGCACTGAAACTTTCTCCAGATAGTAAGCTTGGGCCAGTTAGAGGACTTACCTATTTCCCCGCAGGGAAAGCTGAACTGCCTGATATCTGGCATCTGCAAATGGGTATTTCACATACTTGTATACAGTCCATTTTGTTTAGCTGTACTGTTTCCTAATTATACCATTTTGGCAAGAAGGGATCATCCAGTACATGTGTTATTAATATTCTATGTGGCAAAATGCGTATTGCCCTCTGCTACAAAATGAAGTTCAATCGTTATCTCAAGGAAAAGCACCTGTGTAATTCTTTGAGTTGATGCTAATAAAATGCTTATCACTTGTTGAATTTTAGTGTAGTACTGAAATAGAATGTGCCTCTCTTTTCTAACTACATATCGGGTAAGCCAGGATTTTATTGACCTATCACAAGTTGCTGGTGCCAGTAAAATAATTGAACTGACTTTTACTAAACTAGACATTAAAAGTTTTGCAAAAAGATAAAGCAATGGCACTTTCCCACTAATTGATTTTATTTTGAAAATATAGCCCTTTTGCCCTAGGCAGTTCGGTTCAATAGATAGAGCATCAGCCTGCAGGTCAAGGGTAGATGCCTGGGTTGTGGGCTCAGTCCCCAATAGGGGGTGTGCAAGAGGCAGCTAATCAATGATTCTTTCTCTTCATTGATGTTTCTAGCTCTTTCTCCCTCTCCCTTCCTTTGTGAAATCAATAAAACTATATTTTTTTTTTAAAAAAAGAAAATATATCCCTTTTGTTACAGGACAGTGAAAAGATAGGAAAATTCCAGGGCAAGAGGAATAGAGAAACAGACAGGAAAGTTAAAACAAGGCCAAGCAGTGTGGGCAATTTGCAGCTGGCTTGTAAATAACAAGCCATTATCTTTCCCAGACCAAGGACACTCCAGAGCAAATGTTTAAAAATCTCCCTAAGGAGAGAATGCAGGAAAAGAGGGGGAAGTGGAAAGTAACAAAGGGCAGTTTTATTCCCTAAATCAGGGAGGAGGAACCTTTTATCCCTGCTAAGGAAGATTTGGATATTTATAACATCATTG
Organism: Murina feae; assembly: GCA_004026665.1. NCBI lineage: Eukaryota > Metazoa > Chordata > Mammalia > Chiroptera > Vespertilionidae > Murina > Murina feae. The sequence continues at coordinate 11,858 of PVJC01032862.1, forward strand.
GTGGGACATACAAAATCATCAACTTAAAAATTAGCCTGCTATATTTGGTTAAACATTTAATGAACACCCCTAAGGCCTGCCTTGGCAGGGCCAGACCAAATGATTTTGCAGGTCTTATACAATCTACCAGTGGACTGGAAGTTCCCCACTCCTGTCCTAAACCCAACAGCCAGTAATTTCAGGGTTTGACAAGATAAAATTGCCAAGTGCTTCTCATGAATTCTGGGAAGGCCACAGCAAAGTAAAAAGGGACCTTGCAGATTCATCTGCACCAAAATATTTAGCAGAATTCTGAAACCTATAGACAAGATGGTATGTAATGCCTCATACCCCCATGCAATTCACTCTTTAGGTTAGCTGAGAGCCTATCTGTGCTTCATAAGCCAGATGCATAGATTTACTGGCCTTGCTTCTTTAATAAAAGTGCATGCTTCAATTGCTTTAATAAAATGGGCTTCATCACAACACAATCACCTGGAGTTTCCTCACTTAAATTCATTTATATGAGAAATCAATAATCAAGGTTGGGGACAGCCCTCTCCCTCCAACTCAGGGGGCTGTCCAGGACACCTCTCTGGTGTCTGTGAGGGGTGCCTCTAATGCTTTTGCATGGATATATGTTCATTTTGTTAACATGCAAGAGATTTCTTATTTTTAAGTGAATTAATATATGTTTCTTAACAATTCTACATTTTAATTGTGGTCATAGAGGGGATAAATGGCAATGGAAGAAATAAAATAACTTGCCTGGTTATACCTTATCCATACTTGAAAGGGCTTTAAAATCAGTCCCTTGCTGTTGAAATTCCAGCTCCACAGAAATAAGAAAAACTCTTGAGATTGCCTCTAACCTAGTTCTCCAGGCTCTTATACAAAACCACCTGTAAGTAAATTACAGTCATTCAAACCTACAGGAAGTTTTTTCTCACTAAAATAGATTTGCCCTGGTTTCAAAATAGGTGTTCAGTTTGTCATATCCCCAAAATGAAATGGCTTAAATAAATAAAAACAAGTAATTGAAACTTCCTAGAGTTATTTTTTCCACCCTCTACTTATGAGCATCAGTCATTACCATAAATGTGTGACTAGACAATAGTAACTCAAAGGTTTCTTTTCTAATCTGGTAGATAATTATGCAACAACTAGTGCCCTGGTGCACGGATTCATGCACATTGAAAGGAAATTAATTAGAAGAAATATTTTAATATTTCTATTCACCCTTTTTCTATAATAGAAGTGTCAAAGATGAAAGAAAATCAGTAAAATGTATATGAAAATAATACATAAATTAATTAATAAGTAAACAATAACATAATATAACAACAACAAAGACATGAAATAAAAACAACAAAAACATGATATAAGAACAACATTGATAAAAACCATGATTAATAAATTGATTAAACTTACTCTAATATCTCCCTGTATACTTGCCATTGGTGCTAGTGAGGCTTTATATGTATTGCGCACGCACGAGTCAACGTCTATTTTTAAATTTTAAATAAATTGTTTATTTTTAAATTGTGTGTCATATGTTCCGGCCAGTTGGTTGGTGGGCTGGTCAGTCAGCCGGTCAGCCGGTCAGCCGGTCACTTAGGCTTTCATAAATGTAGGCACAATTGACTATAAATTACCTGAACACAATGTTTAAATGACAGAAAGCAATCCCCCTATGGAAGGGCTGCACTTTCTGCTCATTGAAATTGACTGAAAATTTAAAGAAACTTGTGATGGATAGTGGTAATGAATTTCATTATTGCTACTTATGTCATCTACTTACAATCTGAGAGTTTTGAGTTTATCTGCAACATTCCTTTTTTAGTTATACTATCATCACAGTGTGGCCTCTCCTGCCCAACGCCTTCATATCTCACTATAAATTAGAGGCAAGGGCATTAGAAGAAAGAATATTCAGTAAAGCTAAAAGTAAACTTAACTTTTAAGAGCAGATTTTATATCACATTATCTTTAAACACATCCAACCAAAGGTCAGAACAAAAAAGCATAGTTTCCAAACATCCTTTCCAAGGGGCTTTATCACTGAGATATATAAAACCACAGTTTCACCTACAATAATCTTCCCCAAAAAATACTTAAAGAGGAATCATAGCACAAATGTCACAATTTAATTAATGTGCATTACTACGTGTGTTTCTAATCTGTTGTTATAAACATACATCAGTAAATTTTCTTAAATTGTAAAGTCTACCATGAGAAAATTAGTCTTTCCTTTGACATGACTCTGAATTCAAATACCTGGTGCAGTATTATGTATAAACCACATCATGTCTACAATGAAACAGGCCTACTTATTGTGTTTGATAAGTGACAGATGATGGGAAAAATAGAACACAGTTCTTATTTATTAAAAGGACTTGTTTTGTTTTGTTTCATTTAAAGAACCCTGGATGGTTTCTTTTTAAAAATTGATTAAATATCAGCTGTTTCTAAGGAATCCCTTTCTCACATAAATTTAAGTATAACTTCCTATTGAAAGGAATTTTACAGACAAAATAGGCAGGTTTAGGGGGTCTTAGAGATAAAAAGGATACATGGGAGAGGAATGCATAGATGGAGGCTTGAAAATGCCAAAATGCTTATCTTACACAGAGGACAGAGAAATGCCATAGGAAGGGGGTGAGGGGGGGGGGAGGGCAGGCAGATGGAAACCTTTCTAGTCTGAGCAATAAAAAACAGCCATAAACCAAGGACAGAGGTATCTCTTGCCTGAGCATCTGGAAGATCAAAAGCAGCAAGATAAGGGGAAGAAAAAGAAAAGGGGGGGCAACACTTGGGCTTTGAAACTAATACTACCCTGTTTCCCTAAAAGTAAGACATCCCTCCAAAATAAGACCTACTTACAGTTTTGTCTTTTGATGAAATATGAGGCACCCCCCAAATAAGACCTCCCCAAAAATAAGACCTCCCCGATAGTAAGTCCCCCCGAGCATAAGGCCTCCCCGATAATAAGGCCCCCGGAAGCTACTGTAACTCTGGACTCTGGGCTGCAGCGGCAGGCGCTGCTGCACAGCTCACTGTTGGCCGCAGCGTAGCCAGAGCAGACAGGAAGTGCGAGGTCTCTTAATCAGAGAGCCCACGCCGTCGCAAGGACAAGTTGCCGCCTGCTGCTCGCTCTGCCTTGACGGAGTCCAGCTGACTCACAATTAGACAGTGAGTCATGCGGGGCAGGAGTCGGGCACATTGTGTGGACACACAGGTAATAAATTTCCTTTTTTTTTGGTTCAACAATAAATGTGTATTGTATTCTTCACCATGGAAAAATAAGACATCCCCTGAAAATAAGACCTAGTGCATCTTTGGGAGCAAAAATTAATATAAAGCTCTGTCTTATTTTCGGGGAAATGGTATATAGCAGAGTGACCAATGTGGAAAGAACAGGGGTCTTAAATTTAGAAAGGGTCCAATTAAAAAAGGTCATGTTCAGACTAAGAGCTACAGCCTTCATAAACCCAAAACAAAGAGACTCAGCCGATTTCAGGTTTTACAGATTTAGATTTTAGACTTAGATTTTTCCCATTAGAGAGAGAGCGTAGGTTTTTCTAATTTGGGGGCCCCTCGCCAGATGAAGTTTGTATATGCTTCCAATGAGCTTCCACATTTTTATTAAAGTTTGTTAGTCCACGAATTTATTCTTCATTGTTGTTGGACAAGAACCCACCAGAAGGATCTGCACCCTGGACCAAACATTTCACTGTTTCACAGGAATTTTAAAAGAGTATTTAATTGCAGCACTTTAGAATCACTTTTTTTTTTCTTAAATTAAAATATCTATAAATTTTACACTATCAAACCACTGAAGATTTATGTGTGTTTTATTTCTGGGGTAGATTGTGATACTGAAAATATAACATGAAGGTAAAATAAATAGAAAATACAGGTTAAATGCTTGTTTCACAAAAGATCTAAATTTCTTGAAATTTTTAATTTCTCAGGATCATTATAATATGCATAACTGATTATTTTTAATAAAAAAGTGTTTCTAGTTATCTGTTTATGAAAATATAGCAGATTAGAGAGTCCAAAGCATTAATTCCTTTATATCAAAGCTAAAATAGTGCAAATAATCCTATCTAATAAAAGAGTAATATGCAAATTAACCATTACTTTGTGATAAAGATGGCGGTGCCCACATCCAATAAGGAGGGAATATGAAAATTGACATGACAAAGATGGTGGTGCTGGCCGGAGCCATGGAGCCAAGCCAGCGGAGAGCAGGCACGGGAGGCTTGGCTTCTTTGGTTACCCCAGCCGACTCCATGGCCACTGCCCAGACAAAGCCATAGTGGCAGGGCTAAGACAGAGGCAGTTAGGGGCGATAAAGCCAGGAGGGGAGGGCAGCTGGGGATGATCAAGTGGCGGGGGGGGGGGGCCAGTTTGGGGCAAGCAGACCAGTTGGGGGTGAGCAGGCCAGCAAGAGGGACCAGTTGGGGGCAAGCAGGCTGGCAGGGGGCGGCAGTTGAGGTTCAGCAGGCCAGAAGTGGGGGGCAGTTGGGCATGATCATGAGAAGGAAAAAGGGCTAATTCAAAGGTAGCCTTGATGTTCTGGGGGAAATGACCTTCAGCTGAGGCACTGCCTCCATCACCAAAACTGGATTAGCGAAACAAAGCAGAATCACTGCCCTGAGGGAAGGGTGTGTTAGCTGATACAGTAATCTTGAAAACACCTGGGAAAGGGTAGATTGTTAAGATGGGTGGAATCTTTGAAACACCTGGGGGAAGGGAGGTTGGGAACACATTTGTAATAAGATTAACTTGGGAAGCAAATATAAGGGAGGGCTTCCTCATGTTACTTGGCTCTTGATTTGGGATCTTTGTCCCCGGAGACTGTGCGCTTTATTAAAGCTGATTTCTCCACCTCTTCAAAAGCATTGCTTAGTTTTTGGTCTTTCTGCAACAATCAGGCCAGTGAGAGGGGTAGTTTGGGGCAAGCATGCCTGCAAGCAGATGCAGTTGTGTGCAATCATGATGGTAGTGGGGCAGTTGGGGGTGAGCAGGCAGAGTTGTTAGGGGCGATCAGACAGGCAGTCAGGTGAGCAGTTAGGAGCCAGTGGTCCCAGATTGCAAGAGGGATGTGTGACTGCTGGTTTAGGTCCAATACCAGCAGTTGGACATCCCCCAAGGGGTCCCAGATTGGAGAGGGTGCAGGCTGGGCTGAGGGACACCCCCCATGCATGAATTTCATGCACCAGGCCACTAGTAATGTAATAAAAACAATAATTCTTTATTCATTAATGACTGAAAGAAAAAAATTTCTCAGTGACCAAAAGATAAATAGGTATGAATTCATAGTACTAAGGGAACACATTGGAATCCATATATGTTCTGAGTTGTTTTGCCCTTCTTAGTGATGCTGGGGTGCTCCATACTCATTGGAGAGGACACATGGGGTGCATGAGCAGAGCGGGAGATCAGGCCAAAATTTTTCCTATAAAGTGGAACACTTATACCTACAAAAATAATTTTTTCTCAGCTTTGGCTCTGGGTGGAATAGAAAAGTAGAAAGATTACTTCTTGAGATTTCCCAGACTAAGAGTATTCACATGCAATTAGGACCTGGATAATTTGTGCCTAAAAAAACTGCCCAAAACTGCAAGGCAAGGTGAATATTCAAGTTCCTGGCAGAAACAAACCTACATCTTTTGTTCAGCAAAATACGTTAAAATCTGGCCTCGAAGGATTTTTGTGGATAGAGTTCCACATTACAATAGATAAATCTGAAGAGATTAAGCAGAATGAAGCAAGAGGAACAAAGAGAGAACAAATGTGAAAAGTGGGTTAAGAGACATGCAGAGAGGATGAAAAAGTCATGCATGTGTTTATTCAGAGTTCCAAGAGGTAGTTGGAGAAATGGAGAAAAGATATTAGAAAGTGGTATAACTGAAAAATTTTCAGATTATGGAAATACATGGGATTTCAGATCTAAGAAGCTAAAATAAATATGTACAGAATAAACTTTAACATAAATATCTAAAAGTGAAGAAACCCAAGTACAACGAGATCTTAATAGTTGTTAATGAGGAAACTCAGTTGATTACAGAAGAATGGTTGTCAGATAACCAACTTCTTAATGGCAACATGGACATGAGAAGAGAGTAGAATAATACTTTCAAGGACTGAGAGAAAATAAGCCCACTGCTGTATCCACTGAGCCTGTTTCCAATGATGATGAAAATAGAAATTGAGGTAGTTTATTACCAAAAGGCTCACTAAAATAAATTTTTAATATGTGTTTTATGGAAAAAGAAATATCTCAGGAAGAAAGTTGGGGTAAAAGAAAGAAAGATATATAAAGAATAGTGTAAATAAGTGGTATAAACTAAACAAATATTGATTGTCTAAAAATCAAATACATGGAAAAATGTCAGAATAATTATCCTATAAAACTGGAAAGGAGATGATTCAAGTTAAAGCATTACAAAAATCCTTTATATATTTTTAATAAGAAAGAAAATTAAATATAACTAAACATTAAAAGTGGTTAATAATACTAACTTAATGGCCACATTAAGTATACATCTTGAAATATCTAGAATATCACTGAAAGAACAAAGTAGCACACAACGGAGTGGGGAGGAACTCAATACAAAAGAAAGCAAGAAAAGTTAAAGAAAAATATAAACAACAACAACACAAAGAAACAAAAGAGGAAGCAACAAATAAGATGGCAAAATTGGAGAAACAAGATGGCGGCATAGGGTAGACACCGTAAATGCAGCCATGAACAACTATTTCAGAAAAACCTCGAAAAGAACACACGGACACCACTCGCACCCACAGGAAGGCTGGCTGAGTGAAAATTCTACAACTAGAGAAGAGTCTGAGACTCAGAGGAGCAGCGGAAGCAAAGTACAGAGGTACAGAGGTACGCGCACGGGGCTCGGGGAAAGGGCTGGCGCCGGGGGACGCGGTTCTTTTCCAAAACGGAGAGAGCCACAAGTCCCCAGCGGCTCTGAACTCCAGTTCCAGGCGAGTTTCTAAGGACCCAGACACCCAGAGAAGGGGGACTGACTGGCACCTGGAGGAAATTCAAAGCGGACTTCTCTCAGCGTTGCTTGCAGCAATTACCGTGGGACACAGAGACCTGGTGTCTCTCAGCGCAGGGCTGAGAAGCGCCATAGCTATTTGCTCCATCCTGCCCTGCAAACTCCCTGAGGCCCCGCCCCTCCCAAGCTGCGTAAGAGCTAGAGCAGAGGCTTAATCAACGCCTCCTTAAAGATACAGGAGCCAGCCCCACCCAGTGACCAGAGTGGGACTAACTGAAACAAAACAGATCCACAAGGAACACACTTGGGGCAGATGCAGTGAGCATAAAAGCTCCACTGAAACAACTCTTGCCCCATAAGGGTGTCTCCAGCACAGAAATTCTCCCACTGTAGACACAGCTGACTCTCATAACCAAGTAGCTTAGAGGTTAATCCCTCACAGTGATCGCCTAAATCAGAAAGGAAAGCAGCCAAAATGGGGAGATGAAACAGGTCACAAATGACAGAAATGGAGGAAAGAAAACGATAGGATATAGAGTTCAAAACCACGGTTATTAGGTTTTTCAAGAAAATGCTAGAGACTGCCAATAAATTTGATGAGACCCTCAAGGATATGATAAAGGACCATCTAGAAATGAACCATACACTGACTGAAATGAAGAATATTATGCAGACATCCAACAGCAGACGAGAGGATCGCAAGAAGCAAGTCAAAGATATGAAATATGAAGAAGCAAAACCCACCCAGTGGGACAAGCAAAAAGAAAAAAGAAAAGAAGAAAAAAGAAAAAGGATCAAAAAGTATGAAGATAGTGTAAGGAGTCTCTGGGACAATTTCA
>PVJC01032863.1:0-19673 GCA_004026665.1 Murina feae
AAAGAATAATATACAGGGATTCAACAGTAAAGTAGAAGATTATGAGAATCAAATCAGTGATTTGAAATATGAGAAAGCAAAAAACAGCCAACCGGAAGAGCAAAAAGAAATAAGAATCCAAAAATATAAAGATAGTATAGGGAGCTTCTGGAACAACTTCAAGTGTACCAGTATTTGCATTATGGGGGTGCCAGAAGAAGAGAGAGGGCACCTCTTCATCTTGAGCAGGCGGGACTTGAGGCATCAGGCCAGGCAGGTGGCGGTCTCGGGCCTCTGTAGAGATTCCTCCACTTCCTTGGCCGTCAGAAGCATCTCGATGTTCACCAAGTCTTCAGTGCCACTCTGCCGCTCCAGCTTCACCGCCCGGTTGTAGTAACCGAAGTGAGTGCCGCGGGTGTTTCAACCATCAGGTGGCCCAAGCGCTTCCGCTTCCGCAGGCTGCCGGCTGGTCACTACTGTGCTCCTTGAGGTGCTCAATCTTGCATTTGCACAGCTTGGCGCTCTTGTTCTCGGCCTAGATGGACTCCACCTTCCACTTGAGCATGCTGAGCTTCTCCACCACAAAGTCCATGCTAGGGCAGCTGCTCAGGGTCTGCTCCAGCTCAGCCACCACCATGGTGACGTGGCTTGTCTCACCGTCGATGTTTTTCTGAGCAGCTCGAAAGCATTTGTTCAGTGTTTCATAGGGCACCTTGAGGGTCAGGTACTCCTGCACTTTCAGGGTCATGGAGAACTGGACTGCTGACTCCTACACTGCCATCTTGATTTGCCAAAACATTAGTGGGCGCACAAACTATTTAGAACAATTATTGGTGATATGCAGCTAGAGCTTTAGAAGTATTTGTACCTTTAATATCAATAATTCCATTTCTAGAAAACCTTTCAAAGAAAACAATGAAACATATTTTAATAACTGGTGTCTTAGAAATATATAATCAGGATCTAATTAGGCAAAAATCTCACGTAGCCATCCAATGCAATATTATGTAGCCCTTAAGTTTATGTTTTCAAAGAATATTTAATGACCAACACTGTTCATGTGATAATGTTAAGGTAAAATGGAGAGCTGCAAAACAACATCAATAGTACCACTATTGCAATTTAATGAGTTTTAATGTCTGCAAGGGAAAAAGTTGAAAGGCAAAATAATCAATATATTAACAGCAATTATCACTATTTGGTGGAGTTATAGATAATTTAAATTTCCTTCTTAATTGTTTCATAGCTTTTGTTTCTCGACAGTAAACATATTAGTTTTATAATCAGAATAATAAACACTAAAGCCCATTTCTTTATATATCTTTCTGAATTTGAAATTCAAGTAGACAAATTAGTAAAAATATCAAATATTTGAAAAGTATTGTCAAGTTTCATTAAATAGATATACAAATAGATCATGAACTTTGGAAAAAAGCACTTTTCTCATGTCTACAGAACATTTTCAAAATCATTAATATCTTGACAATGAATACAATCTTACTACATTTTAAAAAATAAAAATACTTTCTCAATATAAGCCAGTAACACTAGAAATTAGCTACAAAAGATAACCATAAATATAACTGCTTATAAATAAGAATTTTTTCTAAATAACATAATTTAAAGAGGAAATCAACATATGAATAATGTTTCTGTAATACAGTATTCCTTCCTTATCTGCAGAGAATGTGCTGCAAACTCCCTGTGAATGCCAGAAACCACTTATAGTACAAACCTGCGTATACTGTGTTTTTTCCTATACGTACATACGTATGAAAAAAATGAATTTATAAATTAGGCACAAGAAGAGATTAACAGTAATAACTAATAAGAAAATAGAACAACTATACCGATACTGTAGTGAAAATTATGTGAATGTGTTTTCAGAATCTCTTATTGTACTGTACTCACCCTTCTCGTGATGATGTGAGATAACAAAATATCTACCTGATGAGACGAAATGAGGTGAATGAATAGGTGCAACACGCACTCCCTTTTATGTATCCCCCACAGAGAGTATATATGTGTCTTATAGAAATTTACTTTGAGTAAATTTGACATTCAAATTAATCTCATCAAATTGGGAAATGCCTTTCACGTATTCATTTAATCAATGTTATTGAGTATCTACTGTGCCGAGGCTCTGTGCCAGGTGCCCTGGAGAGATAGGGATGAGTAAGATGCAGCCTTGAGAAGCTCATAATAAGGGGAAATAGTATCGATGCTAGAAATAAAATCTTTAAACTATTTATTTCTCTGTTAGAGGATTGACATTTATTTGTACACTGGCCACAGCTTTGCAAATTTTCAGCTATAGCACTATTGAAAGAAAAATAATTTGCATCAGGTTTATCTTCAGAATTTATCGGTATCATGACTCTAAACTTGATCCAGTTTTCTTCACATGCATACTCAAAAGATCAGCTTCATAGTTAATAAGGTAAAAATTATGATATTGCACTGAGTCACAGTTAGAGCATCACCTTTAAAGAAGTACAAAAATACTAAGCTGATTGGAAAATACTAAATACAAAATAGAATTAGATGTAATTTTATGATGATTTGCTTTATACAATGTTTGCTTTATACAATCTGGTTTTACCGAAACATATTTATTCACTTAAAAATTTTCCTTTTGCTTAATATTTTTCTTCTTTTTTGTAGGAATTTATTTTATCAGAAGATTATAACAAGATGACTCCTGCAAAAAACTATCAAGGTAGGAATGAGAGCAGTGTTTTCATTTACCTGGACTTTGAAATGTGTCTTGATGGCTTCCACTGCCACAGGAGAGGCCTTACTTTTACATAGTGAGGGGGGGACAAAACTTCAGCAATTTGAAGTTAATGTTATCCCAGTTTTAGAAGTAAGATGTTGAGGCCTAAAGAGGTAAGGCAACTTGCCTATGGTCCTTTACCTGGTAAAGTGCAAAGCCTGACCTGGTCAGTGTGACTCCAGAATCCACAGCCTTTGTCCTTTGGTTTCCTCCTAACAGTGCTGCAGGCATGGGGAGCAGAGCTAGTGTTAGAGTGAGCTACTTTACATGAGGCTCATTTTTTTTTTGTTAAATGTTTTAAAGGCTCAGAGTGCTTATACTAAGGGAGGGGATTGTGGTTGTATTGTATTTTCAACATTGATAATGTACCACAGGCCATTTCTATCCTATGGATCAGGAATAATTTTTGTTAAGATTATCCAGACCAACAATATCATGGGATCATCAGAACATTAGAGGTGGACCTTTTAACATTTAGAGGTCATTTCAGCCAAATCTCTTGATCTCGTTCGTCCCACATGGTCATCTAGCATTTCCTCTAATACCTCCAGAGACATAGCAACTTATCCTGATTTGGGAAAATGCTATGAATTACATTCTTTAGTTTTATATTTTGAACCAAAATTTATTTCCCCATAGATTTACTCTTTAATCTTTTCACATATCACTTATCAAATACTTGATCACTTATTAAGTATTTACTGAGTATCAGTCATTGTTCCAGTAACTGAGGATTATAATAGTGAATAAGACATATGTACTATCTGCCTATGATAGTTTATAATCATGTGGAGGATACAAACAGGTAAATGGACCATTAAAACGTTATGGGATATAAGGGGACATTTGAGATCTTGCTCCCTGGCATATGTTGTCAGTTTGGTTCAAATAAAACTCCTATAAAAATAATCATGTTAAGGGTAAGTGCTAGAATATTCCCCTGTAGGTCTTTGCTCAGCCTATTAGAGCTATAAAAACTAAATATACTCTCTCTTAAAAGAGCAATGAAAATTCCAACCCCTGTTTATTCCTCTCCTTCTTTTCCTTCTCTTTTCTAGCCTAAACAATTTATATTTTTCTTTACATGATTGAGTTCTTGAAAATTTTTTTATTATTTTGATCACAAATCTTGGGATATCATGTTGTACTATAGGGACCATTTTTAAAAAGTGACACTTTGTGGTATGCAGTCTCTAAGCTGTCTCCTAATCTTTGCCTCACAGTATTCATGCCCCTCTCCTTGAGTGTAGGCTGGAGCTAAAATGCAGCAAGAAATGAATATTACTTCTGAGATTAGATTATAAAAAAACTGGGGCTTCCATCTTGCTTGTCCTCTCCTGTTCTCTTGCTTCCCTGTTCTGATGGAAGCCAGCTGCCATGTTGAGAGCTGCTTTGAGGAGAAGCCCAGGTGGTAAGGAACTGAGGGAATGCCATGCCAATAGTCAGTAAGGAATTGAAGCCCTGGTGTAGCAGCCTGTGAGGAACGTCAACAGCTGTGTGAGAGGGCTTAAAATCAGCTCCTCCTTTCATCAGGCTTTCAGATGAGAGCACAGCCCACACCTTGATTCCGCTCTGTGAGAGACCTGTCAGCAGAAGCACCAAGATTTCTGATCCGCAGAAATTCTGAAATGACAAATGTTTACTGTTTTAAGCCATTAAGTTTTGGGGTATAATTTGTTGCACAGTAGATAACTAATACACACATATAATGTGATAAGTACAAAATCATATTTCCTTCCTCTCCTGGGCATTGTTCTTTTAATATCAAGGATGGCAGCCACTTTACACTGTGAGCTCATGTGGAGCAGTCAGGTCATCCCCCCAAAAGTTCTCACTTGAGTTGTTATCAGGCTGCATCTCCTGTACTTTTGAAGCTGTTTCCTATGGGGATTTTGTTGTTTTTTGTTTGTTTTAGCTTAAATGCTTGACTTCACATTGTGTTATTCATCTCATTTTATTAGTCCATCATCTTAGTTTATCAAGATATTTTGAAATCCTGGTTGTCATTTAACTATCACTTAGTTTTGTATTTTTCTAAACATATAGTCATAAAATATGTCATCCCTATATCTTTGTTAAAAATCGTGATTGGCTGCAAAGATGCACAAATGATGAATATACCATTAAAAATCACTCTTCATATGCCATTATTTTTTGAATCTTTTATATCAAACTTGTTTTATATATATCTAACTATATCAAAAGATAGCTTATTTATTTCCATCTTGTTTACAAGGGATTATAAAAAAATTTGAAAACTAGATCACTGAAGAGACCTTTTCACCACAGACACCTAGAGAAATGATCAAGTGACACTTTTTGTTGTGTTTGTTTTTCCCCCCTTTGGTTAATCCTCACCCAAGGATATTTTTTTCCATTGATTTTTTTTTTTTTTCCATTGATTTTTAGACAGAGTAGAAGGGAGGGAGACACAGAGATAAACATAGATATTAGAGAAACACATTCATTGGTTGCCTCCTGCACATGCCCTGACAGGGCCCGGGGATCAAGCTTGCAACCAAGGTACAAGCCCTTGATCGGAATTACACTCCAACCACTGAGGCAAACCCTTGTTGCTCTTTTTGGTGCCCTGCTCATGAGATAAACAAAAGGAAGATTTCCATGTTCTGGAAGCACAGAGAAAACAGGAAGCTCAGAGTCATCTCCATGTGACCTGACATTGCAGATGTCCTGGGGAGATAAGAGCCCCTAATAGCTTAAAGCTTTTGTATGAATGTTCAGTGAGGGACAAGAGATGAGGCCCAGGGCCTGAGAGACAATTGTAAGTGAGATTTTCACATAAAGCTGAAATCCATAAAAGGAAATAATCCCATGAAATTAAAGGGCAATTTATTCCCCATCTCAAATCTGGAAAGAGGGCGAAAGTCTCACATAAAAAATCAAAATTTCAACTCTTAAGGTAAAAAAAACTTCTGATTTTAAAAGTTCTTATAAGAAAAAAAAGTGTAATTATGTGAGGTGATAGATGTTAACTAAATTTAGTGTGATAATCATTTCACAATATATTCATACAGTGGAACCTCGGTTCTAAAATTTAATTAATTCCAGAATGCTGTTCAAGAAGCGATTTGTTCAAAAACTGAATCACTTTTCCCCATTAGAAATAATGTACATTGAATTAATTTGTTCCAGACCTCCACATAATTCCTTGTTTTAACCTTTTTTATATACAGTACATGTCCAATGTACTGTTTAATCTACAAACAAACACTTCTTTTGTTTAATTTATCAAACCATCCCTTGTAGTCTTAAAGAAATCACTTTCGGCATTCATTCCAGGGGTATCTTTCAGGAGTTAAGTAGTCAGCATCTTTGTTTTTTCACATATCACTGCCTTTAAAATGCTGTCACCTAACTGCTTTTCATTTATCCAAATCAACAACAGTTTTTCTACCTCTTCAATTGCCTGTGATCATTGTTTCTTTCACACCCTTAGCAACATTAGCACTCTTGATTGCCTTTTTATGTTTTAAAATTGTGTTAATTATCCATTTCACCAGCAACAATAGCAAACAAAACAAAACAAAACAAAACACAAAAATATTCACAGCACAATTTTCTGAGATGTTAACAACAACAGGTAAACTGACTCTGTAGATGAACTGACTCTGGAATTCTCTCCTTTGTGGACTGAGAAATACTTTTTGTCATGCTGATGTGTCAGCATGAATGAAAGGGTTGTCAGGTCAATAACTGAAGCATGGTTCAACAACCAGACATTTTTTTCGCATTAACAACTTGGTCAAGAACTGAATTTTTCTAGATGGGATATGTTTGAGAACTGAAGTTTGTCTGTCAAATTATTATGTTATACACCATAAATTAAGACAATGTTATATGTAACTTTATAAAATGTTTTTGGATTTAGAGTACAAATTTAAAGCAATCATGTGGTGCTGGGAGCTCTAAATTAAGAATTTAACATAAAAAATTATGCCAAGAAACCTATATAATAAAAGGGTAATATGCAAATTGACTGAACAACGGAATAACCAGCCGCTGGAACAACCAGTCATGATGACGTGCACTAAACACCAGGGAGCAGACAGTCAATGCAGGAGCTACCCCCTGGTGGTCAGTGCGCTCCCACAGGGGGAGCTCCTCTCAGCCACAAGCCGGGCTGATGGCTGGCAAGCAGGAGCCTCCTTCCTCCGTGACAGCACTAAGGATGTCCAACTATAGCTTAGGCCTGCTCCTCACACGGGCCTAAGCTGTCAGTCGACATCCTCCAAGGGCTCCCGGACTGTGAAAGGGCGCAAGCTTGGCTGAGGGACCCTCCCCCACCCCCACTATTGCACAAAATTTCATGTACTGGGCCTCTAGTCTAATCTAATAAAAGAGTAATATGCAAATTAAGCCTCACTCCATTACACCCACAAGCCATGCCAACCAGCCATGCCCACCAGCCAATCAGGAGCAAATATGCAAATTAACACAACTAAGATGGCGGCGGCCATGGAGCTGGAGTTGTCCCGGGCAATAGAGGAAGCCAGGGCAATGTGGGCCCTGACCTCTACTCAAAGCTACAAAGTTTCAATTATAGAAGATAAACAAACCCCAGATACCTGCCGGGCTGGGACCTTGGGTTGCCAGGGGCAACCCAGGCTTTGAGCGGGGGACTAAGGCAACAAAATTCAATTAGATAAGTTAAATAAATCCCAGATTCCTGCTTCCAGCCAGGCACCCCAGTAGGAACCCTAACCCTGAATGGGCTATGGGCAGCCTGAAAACGGCCCTCAGCCCCTCACCCAGACTGGCCATACACCCATGGGGTGAGGGTTCCCACTGGCGAGCTTGGCAAGCCTGCAAGCAGCCATCAGCCCCTCACCCAGGCTGGCCAGGCATGCCAGCAGGTGAACATCCCCCGAGGGGTCCCAGACTGCAAGAGGACCTCCCCCCCCACCTAAGTGCACAAATTTTTGTGCACCGGGCCTCTAGTCTAATTCAATAAAAGAGTAATATGCAAATTGGTGTCACTCCACTACATCTAAGCCATGCCAACCAGCCAATTGCCATGCCCACCAACCAGTCAGAGTGACTATATGCAAATTAATCCAGCCAAGATGGTGGCCGACAGCCACAGAGCTGGAACAAGCAGGAGGCTTGCCCCAGCGATGGGGGAAGCGAAGGTTCCTGTCTGCCTAGGCTGGCTGTGGCCTCTGCTCAAGGCAACAGTTTTAATTATAAGGAAACGCTGAGAGCCTGGGTTGTCAAGGGCAACCTGACCTGGGCTCCATTTAAAGCAACAAAGTTTCAACTTTAGAAGTTAAATAAATCCCAGATACCAGCTTCCAGCCAGCCTCGCTGCAAACAGCCATCAGCTCCTCACCCAGGCTGGCCAGGTATCCCAGTAGGGACCGCCACCCTGAAGGGGCTGTGGGAAGCCTGAAAACAGCCCTCAGCCCCTCACCCAGGCTGGCCAGGAACCCCAGCGGGGGGCCACCCACCATGAAGGGGCTGTGGCCAGCCTACAAACAGCCATCAGCCACTCACGAAGGCTGGCCAGGTACCCTAGCAGAACCCCCATCCCTGAAGGAGATGTGGCCAGCATGAAAACAGCCCTCAGCCCCTCACCCAGGCTGGCCAGGCACCCCAGGGGGGGACACCCACCTTGAAGGGGCTGTGGCCAGCCTGCAAACAGCCGTCACCCAGGCTGGCCAGGCACCCCAGCGGGACCCCCACCCTGATTCAGGACACCCTTCAGGGCAAACCAGCCAGCCCCCACCCATGCACCAGGCCTTTATCTTATATAATAAAAGGGTAATATGTAAGTTGACCCTAACAGCAGAATGACTGGTCACTATGACGCACACTGACCATCAGGGGGCAGACGCTCAATGGAGAAGCTGTTCTCTGGTGGTCAGTGCGCTTCCACAGAGGGAGCTCTGCTCAGCCACAAGCCAGGATGTCCAACTGCAGCGTAGGCCTGCTTCCCGCTGGCAAGTGGACATCCCCCGAGGGCCCCCGGGCTGCCAGAGGGATGTCTGGCTGCCAGCTTAGGCCTGATCCCCTGGGGAGCAGGTCTTAGCCAGCAGGTGGACATCTCCCGAGGGGTCCCAGATTGCTAGAGGCCACAGGATGGGCTGAGGGACACAGATATTTGTGCACATGGCCTCTAGTCATAAATAATGATCAACAATCTAAAGGAGACCATTTCATCTTTTAAAAGGTTTTTAAAAATCAGAGAAGGTGAAGCAACCAGAAAGAAATTATAAGCCTATAATAAAATAGGTAAAACTTTTAGATATAAAAAAAATTAGTGGGTAGACTAGACACAGTGTAAATTCGTGAAATGATAGATAGATTTGATATCAGTGGGACAACATCTTTACTGAAAAAACAAAATTGCCAACATAGAATTCTAGACCTGGTATAAGTATCTTCGAAAATAGAAGTGAAATGAAAAATTTTTTAGACATACAAACTCTGGAAGAATTTGTCATTCATTTGACCTGCACTGAAAGAAATGTTAAAGGAAATCCTTCAAGAAAAAAGGAAGTGATGTCAAAGGAAAATAAGGATCTGCAAAAAAGAATGAAGAAAGAGCACCAAACATGATAAGAATTTCATAAGAACTATGGTCGGCCTAGATATTCACAAGGGTATTGATTGCAGGACTTACCTGATGATACCAAAATCTGTAGGTACTCAAATCCCTTATATAAAATGGGATAGAACAATGAATATAGTTTGCAGATCAAAAATACTGTTCTGACTAGTCTCTGGTTGACTACATAGATGTAAGTAAAACCCATGGATATGGAGGGCTGACTGTATTTATTGAAAAAATTCCACATATATATAAGTGGACACATGCAGTTCAAACGCATTTGTTTAAGAGTCAACTGTATATGATCTTTTTTATTATTTAAATTCCTTTAAAAGACAACTGGCTGTTTAAAAATAATGACAAAGTAGCATGATGTTCATAATGCTATATATGTAAAATTTATATGTATGACAATCTAACTTAATAAAAGAGTAATATTGAAATTGACCATTTCTATGGGACACCTAAGCCACGCCCACCAGCCAATCAGAGCGGCTGTATGCAAATTAACCCAGCCAAGATGGAGGCCGGCAGTCACGGCCATGAGTAAACAAGCAGCTTCCATTGCAGCAGGAGTAAACTGTCTACCAGCCGGCTGGCTGGGCTTTTCCGGCTCCAGGCAACATACCTGCAACATTGTCTCAATTATAGAAACCTCGGAGCTGAAGAAACAGCAGCCTTCCGTTGCACTAGCGATGGAGGAAACTGCTTGCCTAGAGTCTACTAAGGCAACATTCTTAGAGTCTACTAAGGCAACATTCTTTCAATTATAGAAGCCACAAAGCTGAAGCCAACAGGAGGCTTTGTTACCTGCCTAGGCCTCAGCTTAAAGGAACAGTATCAATTATAGAAGATAAATAAACCCCAGAAACATGCTTCTAGCCAGCCTTGCTAGGACATTGGGTCAATGGGAGCTGTGGGCAGCCTGAAAGCCAGAAAACAGCCCTCAGACCCGCACCCAGGCTGGCCACACCCCAATGGGGTGAGGATCCACACTGGGAGGCTTGGCCAGCCTGCAAACAGCCATTAGCCCCTCACCCAGGTTGGCCAGATACCCCAGTAGGGACCCGAAACCTGAAGGGACTATGGTCAGCCTGAAAGCCTGAAAACGGCCCTCACGCCCACACTCAGACTAGCCACACCCCAGTGGGGTGAGGGACCCCACTGGGGGGCTTGGCTAGCCTGCAAACAGCTATCAGCCTCGCACCCAGGCTTTCCAGGCACCCCAGTAGGGACACAAAACGTGAAGGGGCTGTGGACAGCCTGAAAACGGCCCTCAGCCCGTCACTCAGGCTGGCCACACCCCAATGAGGTGAGAGTCCACACTGGGCGGCTTGGCCAGCCTGCAAACAGCCATCAGCCCCTCACCTAGGCTGACCAGGCACACCAGCAGGTGGACATCCCCAGAGGGGTGCCAGACTGCGAGAGGGCACAGGTCGGGCTGATGGACCTCCCGAGTGCACAAATTTTTGTGCCCCGGACCCCTAATAATAGTATAAATGCCAAGAGGTAAAGAGAAATGGAAGTATACTATTCTCAGGTAATTATGCTATACATAAAGTGGTATAATATTACTTGAAGGAAGACTATAAGTTAAAGATATATGCTACTAACTCTAACACAACCAATGAAATAACAAATCAAAATGTTAGAACTTCTAAGCTAACTAAAGCAATAAAACAGAATCATATGCTAGTTCTCAGTTACTCAGGGAAAAAACAGTAAGAGGGAAAAGGGAAAAGAAGATGGGAAAATAGAAAACTAGTAGTAAGATGATAAATTTAAATCTAACAAGTTATTAATAATCACATTAAGTGTGTATGGTCCAAAGCCCATTAAAAGGCAGAGGCTATCAATATTGTGAAAAAGGGAGACCCAAATATAAACTACCTACAAGAAATGCATTTGAGCTATAATAACAAATAGGTTAAAAGTAAAATGATGGAAGAAGATAAACCATGCAAACACTAGTCAAAAGAAATCTGGAGTGGAACAGCTCTGTTAATATTAGTAGATTTCAGAGCAAAGAATATTACCAGAGATAAAGAAGATCGTTTCACAATGATAAAGTGCTCAATCCCTCAGGAGGACATAGCAATCCTAAATGTTTATGCATTCAATAAACATAGCTTTGAATTTTTAAAGTAAAATCTGATATAGCCCTAGCCGATTTGGCTCAGTGGATAGAGCATTGGCCTACGGACTGAAGGGTCTCGGATTCAATTCCAGTCAGAAGCACATGCTCAGGTAGTGGGCTCAATCCCCAGTTGGGTGTGTGCAAGAGGCAGCTGATCTATAGTTGTCTCTCATCGATGCTTTTCTCTCTCTTTTTCTTCCTTTCTGAAATCAATAAAAATAATAGATAATAAAAATATTTTTTTAAACTGATATAACTTTAGGAGGAAAAATAGGCACATTCAGAATTATAGTCAAACTTTAATACTTCTCTCTCAATAATTGATTGAACATAATAATTGATAGAATAAACATGCAGGAATTTAATAAGTTATAGAAGACTTGAACAACACATCAATGTTTTCATTGACATCTGTGGGACATCCTATTTAACTGAAACAAGATATACATTCTTTTCAAATGTGCATAGAACATTTCAAGTAGGCCATAGTCTGGGCTATAAGACAAATCTCAATAAATTTGGAAGACTTCATCAAGCCTTGCAGGGTATGCTCTTTGATCAAAATGAATTAAACTAGGATCAATAATAGATCTCTGGAAAATCCCCAAATACCAAGGAAGCTAATAACCCACATCTAAATAATCCATGGGCTACAGAAAAAAATCATAAGAGAAATCAGAAAGTATTTTGTGCTAAGTGAATATGAAAACACAGTGTATCAGAATTCATGGGATGCTGCTAAAGGGGAAATTTATAGCACTACACACCCATGTTAGAAGAGAAGTGACCTCAGCTTCTACATCAAGAAACCAGAAAGAGAAAAAAAAGGAAACCTAAGCTGAAGCAGAAGAGATCATATCAGAAGTTTATGAAATAGAAGGCAGAAAATAGAGAAAAATCAATGACACCAAAAGCTGTGGAGTTTTTTTGTTTGTCAGACTTTTTTTTCCCCTCAAATCAATACAAGGCTTTTATTGCATCTTTAAAATATCACAATAGCCCTGGCTACTGTGGTTCAGTGGTTAGAGTGTCAGCCCAGACTCCGAAAGGTTGCTAGTTTGATTCCTGGTCAAGGGCATGTCCCTGGGTTGCAGTTTTAATACCCACCCCCTGTTGAGTGTGTGCAGGAGGCAGCCAATCGATGTGTCTCTCTCACATCGATGTCTCCTCTCCTCTTCTCTCCTCTCTCTCTTTCTCTCTCCCCCTCCCTTCCACTCTCTCTAAAAATCAATAGAAAAATATCCTCCAGTGAGGATTAACAAAATATATATGTATATATATCACAAATAAGTCTGAGGACTCATTCTGCATCTTACTGGTGCTGTAGTTAGACAATTTAGATCTTATTCATCAGCCTATTGAACTGTTCCTTTTTCAGAAATGTACATATCATCCAAAAATTTTCTGATATCCTTGTTTTTAACTGTTGTAGCTTGCTCAATCAAAACAGCTGAATTTCATACAAGTTCAGTGTTGTTTCCTTCAAGTATTAACTCATCATTCTGGGCTTGAGAGATTGACCAAGCAATGCCTGACCTCATCTGAACCCTGTGGTTATATTTTTCATTCAAGAAATTTTTTATTTCAACAAGAGAACCATTCTCCTGAATAACAATGTTGATGGGGAAGTGAGCATACACAGACCTCATCTTGTAACCGAAGCCCATGGTCATGTTCTGTCCATGACTGCAGATAGTACAAATGGTGGCCAGTTCCTTTATGTTTGCCCACCATTTGTCAATCTGGAGCCTTTTCTTTTTCCTTCCAAGGAGACTGAGTTCTGCATTGATGTGATTGAAGTCCCTCTGCAGTGTGCCTCTGGGGCCCTTCACAATAACTGTATATCCCTTCAGAGTGATGATGATGTGTTATGAAATGTAGACAGTTGGATTGCTGAGAATGGTTTTCCTCCTCACAGTAAATGAGGCAAAGCTAAGCTGTGTTTTGTTTTTGTTTTGAGAAGATCAATAAAAGTGATAAATCTCTAGTCAGACTTACCAGAGAGATAGAGACAATGCAAGTTACCAATATTAGGAATGAGGGAAGTGATATTATTATAGATTCTAGAGATGTTTAAAGGAAAATAAGGAATATTATGAACAACTTTATGCTAATAAATTTTACAACTTACATGAAATAAACAAATCTTTGAAAGTACAAACTGCTACAGTCACTCAAGAAGAAATAGATAATCCTAATAGTCCTATATCTAGTAAAGAAATTGATTCTATGATTAAAATCTTCACATAAGACAAACTCCTGGCTCAGATGGCTTTACTGGTGAATTTTACCAAGGAAGAAACAATACAAACTCTGAGAAATTGAAGAAATAAAAGACTTTTTAACTCATTTTATGAATTCAGCATTATCTGATACTAAACAGAGACAGTTTAAGAAATCTGCAGACCAACATCCCCCATGAAAATAGATGTAAGAATCTAACCAAAATGTTAACAAATCAAATTCAGCTATACATTAAAAGGACAGTACATCACAACCAAGTGAGGTTTTCCCAGTTTACACCCAAAGAAATGAAAATAGGGACTCAAACAGATATTTGTATACCCATGTGCATAGCAGCATTATTCATAATATGCAAACAGTGGAAGAAAATGTGCTGCATACATATAAAGGAATTTTGACATGTACCACAACATGGATGAATCTTGAAGACATATACTAAGTGAAATAAGCCAGTCACAAAAAGTCAAATATGATGTGATACCCACTTATATGAGGTAGTAGTCAAACTTATAAAGGCAGGAAGTAGAATGGTGGTTGCCAGGAGCTGGGGGAAGGTAAATGGGGAACTAGTGCTTAATGGGTACAGGGTTTCTATTTGAGAATAAGAGAAAGTTCTGGAGAGTGGATGGTGGTAATGTTTATACAATAATGCAAATGTATTTAATGCCACAGCATTATACACTTAAAAATGGGTAAAATGGTAAATTTTATGTTTTGTTTTACCACAATAAAAAAGAGATTGCATATATAAAATTTCTTAGTTCAATACCTGAAACATAGTTCATTGTTTTATAAATATTAATTCCTCTCAAATAAGGTGGAGGGGGAACTAGTGTTGACAAAGATGTGGAAAAGTTGGGACCCTTATACACTGCTGGCGGGAATGTAAAATGGTGTAGCCACTTTGGTAAATAGTTTGTCAGTTTCTGAAAGAGTTAAACATAGAGTTTCCTTGTAACACAGTATTTATACTCCTAGTTATACAGGGATTGACAAAAGTAGGTTTATAGTTGTTCGTGATAAATAATACAGTGATTAATAAGTAATAATACAGGAATAAACTGTTTCGTGTACTTACAACTGTAAACTACTTTTGCCCACTCCTGTATACTCAAGAGAATTGAAAGCATGTATTCACACAAAAACTTGTACACAAATATTCATAGCAACATTATTCATAATAGCCAAACAGTGAAAACAGCCTAAATTTTCATCAGTGGATGAATGTGTAAATAAAATATGGTATATTGATACAATGAATTATTATTTGGCCATAAAAATATGAATGAAGTACTGATACATGCTGTAACATGGATGAACTTGAAACTATGCTAATAGAAAGCAACTAAGCACAAAAGACCACACATTGTATGATTGCATTTATATGAAACTAGGGGCCCGGTGCACAAAAATTTGTGCACTTGGGAGGTCCATCAGCCCGACCTGTGCCCTCTCGCAGTCTGGCACCCCTCTGGGGATGTCCACCTACTGGTGTGCCTGGTCAACTTGGGTGAGGGGCTGATGGCTGTTTACAGGCTGGCCAAGCCCCCCAGTGTGGATCCTCACCCCATTGGGGTGTGACCAGCCTGGGTGATGGGTTGAGGGCCGTTTTCAGGCTACCCACAGTCCCTTCAGATTTTGAGTCCCTACTGGGGTACTTGGCCAGCCTGGGTGAGAGGCTGATGGCTGTTTGCAGGCTGGCCACGCCTCCAAATTGGTCCCTCACCCCATTTGGGTGTGGCCAGCCTAGGTGAGGGGCTGATGGCTATCTGCAGGCTGGCCAAGCCCTCCCAGTGGCGTTCCTCACCCCATTGGGGTGTGGCCAGCCTGGGTGCGGGCTTGAGGGGCACTTTCAGGCTTTCAGGCTGCCCACAGTCCCTTCAGGTTTGGATCCCTACTGGGGTACCTGGCCAGCCTGGGTGAAGGGTTGATGGCTGTCTGCAGGCTGGCCAAGCCCCCCACCAGTGGCATTCCTCACCCCATTGGGGTGTGGCCAGCCTGGGTGTGGGCCTGAGGGGCACTTTCAGGCTTTCAGGCTGCCCACAGTCCCTTCAGGTTTTGGGTCCCTACTGGGGTACCTGGCTAGCCTGGGTGAAGCATTTGCAGGCTGGCCAAGCCCCCCAGAGTTATCCCTCACCCCGTTGGGGTGTGGCCAGCCTGGGTGACAGGCTGAGGGGTGCTTTCAGGCTTTCAGGTTGCCCACAGCTCCCATTGACCCAATGTCCCAGCAAGGCTGGCTGGACGCAGGTTTCTGGGGTTTGTTTATCTTCTGTAATTGATGCACTGTTCCTTTAAGCCGGGGCCTAGGCAGTTAACGAAACCTCCTCTCTGCTTCAGCTCTGGCTTCTATAATGAAACAATGTTTCCCTTAGAAATCAGGCCTGGCCTGCTGTTTGCTTCAGCTCCCGAATCGTCTATCATTGAGACATTTGTTGCAAATATGTTGTTCCCTGGAGCAGAGAGAAGCCCAGGCAGCCCGCAAACAGTTTCACTCCTGCTGCAACGGAAACTGCCTGTTTACTCAGCTCCCTGAGTGCCGGCCTCCATGTTGGCTGGGTTAATTTGCATACAGTCACTCTGATTGGCTGGTGGGCATGGCTTAGGCACCCCAAAGGGATGGTCAATTTGCATATTATGCTTTTATTATATAGGATAATAAAAAATAGGAAAATCCATAAAGACAGGAAGTAAATTTATGATTTTCCAGATATGGGAGAAGGGGAATTTGAGGATATGGGTTTATTTTAGGGCTGAGGGTGATGTTCTGGAAATTTTTTCATGATGACTATACAACATTGTGAATATACTACAGACCACTGAATGGTTTAAATGGAGAATTCTATATTATGTGAAATTTATCTCAATAAACATTTTTTAAATCAATCAATGATACCAAAACCAAAGACATTGCAAGAAAAGAAGACCACAGTCCCAGTATTTCTCAAGAACTTAGATGTAAAATCCTCAAAAAAATGCTAATAAATTCAGTAATATATAAAGAGAATTATATACCAAGTGGGATTTATTCCAGATATTCAAGGCTGTTTCAGCATTTGAAAATTAGTGTAATCCATTCCATCAAAAGGCTAAAGAAGAAAAAATCATATGATCATATCAACTGATGCAGAAAAAGCATTTGATAAAATCTGACATCCATTCATGATAAAAAAAAAAACTTTCAGCAAATTACAAATAGAGGGAAACTTTCTCAACTTGATAAGGAGACATGGACAAAAAACAAACAAATCTATAGTTAACATCATACTTACTTGTGAGAAACTAGATGCTTTCCCTTCAAATCAGGATCAAGGCAAAGATGTCCTTTCTCACCACTGCCATTCAAGAAGTATAGGCGTCAAGCCCAGGTTTCTGAAGCTTAATGATATATATGGCCCTTTAAAGGATTTCTTTTTGAATAAAAGAATTTTGTTACCCTAAAAAGAGTATTGTGGTGGTTTGATTTTTTGTTTCTTTTTCAGAGTCAGCCTGACACAGAGAAAGAAAACCAACTTGGCAAGAGACTAGGGTTTTAATTCCAACTCACTGGTTGTCTACCTTTGAACAAGTCACTGAACTCCTCTTTCTCCTCTGGCACATGATGGGAGCTCAGAGGGCTAACATTCCCCTCTTTCCCCCCGCCTCCCGCAAACCCCCTTACCTTGTGGGCCACTGTCATCCCCTTGGACTTAGTAATAAATAGGAGGTCAAAGGTCCCTTCATGAGAAAAAGGGGCAAAGGGCTGGGAGCCATGTTCTGCCTAAATAGATGCAGGTACACTTGGACCTATTAGCGCAGCAGTTGCCAACCAGTGGTCCGTGAGGTCCGAAAGGTTGGTGACCACTGCACTAGAGAGTTTGCTTTTATCCATTGTTGGTGGGACTTAATTAGACATCTGATGACTAGACATGACAAATCTTCAGAGTTTCTCCAGAAAGTCACTCTTTTAGTTAAAGATGTTTTATCTGGATTGTGGCTGATACTCTGAAAGGCAGACATTTACTGTAGAGAAGTCAGATATTGCTTCTATACCTTTTTTGTATCCCTTTAGATTCTCATGCTTCAAATACCAAATTTTAAAACATCAGGCATTTGGTGAAATGACTGTCCTGTGGGTATTCACTCTGGTTCTGAGTATATTGTTTAGGAGTCAATCTAAAAGGGACATCTTGCCAAGGCCAAGTAATGTCTGAAAAATGAAGCAACCCCCCACTCTTGCAGTGTCACTATAACTGAGATCATGGAGTTAAGTACCTGGTACTTGTTAGACACACAGAAACCGGCAGCTGATCAAAATGGGAACTGCTGTCCTCTCCATCACTGTGTCACACCCTGTGATCAGTCTGCTCCCGCTCACCAGACTGGACCCAGCAGGCCCAGGTTCCAGGATGTTAATCTCTGTTTATTCCAGTCAGCTCTGTTTAGTGATCACAGCCCCATTTTCCTTACCCCCTGGGATTGTATATTAAGAAGAACGCAAATAGTTTACGGATTTTATTTGGTAATTGTGAAGCCACTAGACCTTGACCAAAATACTGAACTGTATTGTGCCTCAGTTCCCCAGGGAGATGGAGTAAATGACATGAGTGGTTTCTTCTAACTCTGAAGTTGTGTGATCCAATAATTCTATGATGTTGTTGCCTTTGTGTATGAGCAGCCCTGGGAAATATGTTCTCATTGTCACATACATGTACTTGGACATAAGGGATATTTCATTCACTTTTATTTAGCCTTTGGGCCTAATTCTGCCTTCCATTTCAAGTGTTTGATTTCTTACAGACAATTGATCTAGAACTTTGTTATAGATTTATATCCCAGACCTCATCATATAAGAACTCGGATGTGCCCCTTTACAGTGGCATGCCCTCACTGCTGCTGAGAACCCCTTTCCTACCTGTGTTAGCTTGTTCTGGGAGGGGAAAAGAGAATGATGCATCTCTGTGGGCCATGCTTTACCAGCCGCCTCCTTTAGGATACTTTATGGGTTGTTTTCTTGCCTCTTGGTTTTCAGCACATCAGAGCAGAGTGACGATGATCCTGTTTGTCCTGGAGCTGGAGTGGGTGCTGAGCACCGGACAAGACAAGCAATTTGCCTGGCACTGCTCTGAGAGTGGGCAACGCCTGGGAGGTTATCGCACCAGTGCTGTGGCCTCGGGCCTGCAGTATCCTTTGCTGGAGAAAATTCCTTGGTGGGAACTTAGCTGCTGACTTCTTTCTTTCAAGAAAATTTGGGGGTTGTGCAACTTGAAAGTTTTTTTATTTGCTAACTTATCCTGATGATTAAGATACTCATAGACTTTGAACAATTCCTTTTGAATAATGAACAATTCCTCATGTAGGAAGAGTAAAGTGAGCTTATTTCACCTAAGATAAGTATGTTATGGAATATTATGATCAAAAGCCTGACATCTAGCTAGAGCACAGCCCAGATTGAGTCTCAGCTGTCACAAGCAATTGCAGAACATGGGAATAAAACCATCACTGAAATACAGTCTTTTATTGTTGTACAGAAGTAATTTACACATAGATACTAAGGTTGTTAACATGCCCATTGGTACCTGGCAGAAGAACCACAGTATTTCTATTCATTTAAAAAATATTTGAGAGGCTACCATGCCAGGACTTGAGTAGGTCAGCTGGTATCTACAGGCTTTGTTCCAGGTCCAAGACTTTTCCAGGATATGTAGAATGGTATTATTTCTGTCTCCCATGTCTCCAGGACCCATGTGCTCAGTATGAACACCTGCTAATGCTGAGTAATCCTCACATTTGGGCTCCAGCAAGCACAGGCTTAATAAGTTTGGATAATGTTACTGTTGCAAGAAATAAAGAACTCTACCTTTTATTTAAAAGGCGCAGAACTCTTCTTCTGGCAAATAAGAAAATAGGTGGGAACAGATCACTTGTCAGCCAAAGTAGGAAGAAATAGTAAGATTTGCTTTCAGATTTTTCACCTTATTTGTAAACTT